>JARHVA010007830.1:312500-455000 GCA_037957365.1 Torreya grandis
TGAAAAAACTCCTAGAACCAAATCATCTCCTTGCTAGCCTCTATGGTAGCAACATACTCTACTTCTGTGGTTGACAAAGCCACAATCTTCCATATCCTAGAAATCCAACTAACCACTATATCTCCAATAGTAAATATATATCACGTCATACTCCTCCTACTATCAATATCCCTTACCATATCTGACTCCACATAACCACAAAAAGTGGTATCTGATCCACTATAACATAATGCAAAATCAATGGTTCCTCTCAAATACTAAAGAATCCATTTCACTACCTGCTAATGCTCATGACCTAGATCACTCATATACCTACTCATAACTCTCATTACAAGGTAAATATATAGCCTAGAACAAACCACGGCATACATCAAGCTACCAACTACCAAAGAATAAGGTACCTTGGATATTTTAAGCTTTTCAACTTCCATCTTGGGACATTGCTCCTTTGATAGTCTAAAGTGGTATGTCAAAGGTGTACCAATAGATTTAGCATCCAACATACTAAGCCTTTCTAAAACTTTCTTCACATACTCTAATTGGGATAAAATTAGCTTCCTCTCCTTTTTGTCACGAGTAATCCTCATACCAAGGATTTGTTTTGTAGCACCCAAATCCTTCATATCAAAGGTTCACTGAGCTATTTTTTGAGTGTATGATTATGATGTATATTCTTTCCTAAAACTAACATTTCTTCTACATAAAAGCATAAAATAATAAAGGAACCATCATAATAATGTTTAATGTACATGCAATGGTCAGAATTACACCTTTGATATTTTTGTTCCAACATAAAATAATCAAATTTCTTGTACCATTGTCATGGATCTTGTATAAGGCCATACAAGCTCTTCTTTAATCTATACACATAGTTCTCCTTCCTTTTGACCTCATGTCCCTATGGCTGCTTCATATACAACTCTTCATCCAAGTCACCATGAAGAAAAGTAGTTTTCACATCTAACTATTCTAAGTGAAAATCCTCAACTATAACTAAACCAAGAATAGTCCTAATAGAAGTCATTTTTACAACAGGAGAGGAAATCTCATCAAAATTAATACCAAATTTTTGTGCAAACCCCTTGACCACCATCTTGGCCTTATACCTTTTTCTCCTTTGATCATCTTCTTTTATTCTAAGATCCACTTGTTTGGTAATTCAATCTTGCCCTTAGGTAGCCCTACCAAATCCCATTTTTGGTTCTCCATGAGAGATATATGCTCATCATCCGTAGCTTATTCCCACTTCAACTTGGCATCTACCTGCATTGTTTCCTCATAACACTTTGATTCTCTATTGTCATTGAGTAATAAATAATTCAAAGAAAAAGAAAAATGTTCAGGGGCTCTTCTTACCCTAGAAGCTCTTATTACCATAGGAGTTTAGGGTCCTTGTGTAGAAGATTCCTAAATTGAATCCTTTGATACTTTGCCATCCATAATGTCATCCAATACTGTTTATTCTTTCTATACCTGGTCTTGTTCCTACAAATGATCCTTATGCATGATTTTTCCATTAAAGACTACCTCTCTAGACTAAAATATTTTCCTATCTTTAATGCTCTATAAATTGAAACCAAAGTCATCCTCACCATAACCAATAAATTTGCATTTATCTGATTTATCCTCTAGATTGGTCCTATCCTCTTTCTTGATGAGAGCAAATGCTTCACATCTAAAGAGACTAAGAAAAGAATAATCAACATTCTTACCAAACCAAGCTTGTTCTGTAATGCCTCCATCTAAAGGCATAGAAGGTCATGTGTTAATCACATATACTACCATGCTAATTGATTCTACCCAAAATTATAAAGGTAACCATGTATGTAACCTCATGCTCCTAGCACATTCCATTATTATTCTATTCATCATTTCAGATACCCCATTTTACTATGGAGCTCTTAGAGTCATTATTTGCATATAGATTCCATTGTTAGAAAAATAATAAAATAAAGCATTACTACAATACTCAGCTCCATTATTTGATCTGAGACATTTCAATTTGAGACCTATTTCATTCTCAACTAATGATTTCAACTTCTTAAAAGTATTAAATACATCATATTTATTTTTAATGAAATATTCCCAAACTTTCCTAATTCCATCATCAATAAAAGTAACATAATAATTAGATCCACCAATAGAAGATACATGATCTAGTCCACATACATCTAAGTATACTAGATCTATCTTGTGCTCTTTCTTTATGGGTCCAACCTTTAAGAACTTAACCCACTTTTATTTCTCGTACACACAATTTTTTCAAAATTCTAGATCTAGATCTTTCAATCTAGGCAACTTGTCTTTTAATATTTGCATGCCTTTATGTCTCATATGACTTAGCCTATAGTGCCACATAGTTGCATCTCCATATGTAGCAAATAAATCAATAGAATCAACAGTACTAGTAAAATATAAAGTAACAACTATCTTACCTCTGAAGATCACAAGAGTACCTTTGGTAACTTTTCAAGAATCTATAGTAAACAATACTAAACATCCAACATTATCTAATTGCCCCACTAAAACAAAATTTCATCTCAACATAGGCACATGTCTAACATCTTTAAGGATCTATGTGTTCCCATTTTGCATCTTAACTAGAACATAACCTTTCCCTATATATCGCATGGCTCATCATCACCAAGATATACATGTCCTAGATTTTCTTGAACATAATTAGTAAAATAATTCTTATGTTGGGTGGAATGAAAAGAATTCCCTAAATCTAATATCCAAGACTCAAAAAAGCTATTGATAGAAATAATTAAGGCATCTTGACATGATTTGTCTGATGTCACATTTACCTCATTCATTTCCTCCTTGTTGGCATTCTTATCCTAAAGTGACCAATAATCTTTCTTTAAGTGTTCACTCATCCCATAATGTCAGGATATCATCTTGGATCTAGATCTAGACTTAGATCTACCTTTTGACTTTTCTCAATTGCCTTTCCTCTTGTCCTTTTGTCTCCCTCTATTATAAACAGATAAATCATTACCTAAATATGATTTACCAGTGTTTTTCCTTCACATCTCCTTGCTAAGGATCACACCTACAACATCCTCAAAATTCAATCTTCCCTTGGTAGGGACTACATTACTCACGACCATAACCAAAACTATCCCAACTATCAAGGAAAAAACATAATATCAACAAAGCTCTAACTTCATCATCAAAATTGATTCCAACTAAAGTGAGCATACTTAAAACCATATTGAAATAATTTATATGATTAGATATTGAACCATTTTCAAACATTTTCATGTTAAACAATCTTTTCATAAGAAAAAATTTATTAAAAGTTGAAGGTTTCTCATATAACTTCCCAAGTTTATCCATGAGATCCTTTTTAGTTATTTTATCTATAATTTTAAATTCAATAGAAGATTCAAGGCATAATCGTATGGCTCTTAATACCTTCCTATCAAGTAATGACCAACTGAATTCTTCATACTTATAGGTTTTCCACCTTTCCCCTCCAAGGTGAGTTGAAGTTCCTTCTGATATAGGTAATCTTCCATTTTCATTTTCCATAAAATAAAATTATTACCATCAAACTTCTCAACTCTAAATCTAATCTCTTCTCCCATAGCTCCTACTCAATCTAATGGCCTTCCTATTATTTACCACTTTAGTAAAACACACAACCAATGGATCTAATACCAATTGTTAGGAATAAAAACTTATAATTATAGATCTATTAATCCCATAAACTATATCCAAAGCTATATAATAAAATTCATCATGGAAACATTTCATAATTCACTATTAATATGAAATCATAAATGAGAGCAAGGTAAAAATAACATATATCTAACATGGTTCATCCAATGTGGGCTACATCCAACAATATAAGATCTCAAATAAATTAGTAATCTAAAAAAAGATTACAATGAACTCTCATAGAAATATAAAAATATTTTGTAGAAAGTGTTGCATAAAAATCACACTTTCACGTGCACCTGCACAATGTTGTGTCTCACAAGTTGTTAAACCACACCTTTTAATAAACACCTATACTTTGTAAAACACCTACACTTTGACTCTAATTCTCATTGTCACACCCTTAAAATAAATCATCAACCTCTAAAGACCACACCACACCTTGTATATATATATATATATATATATATATATATATATATATATATATATATATATATATATATATATATATATATATATATATATATATATATATAAATGAATAAAATCCATAAAAGGAGGAGCAAATATGCAATGCTTATCCAAGATAATCATTATTCAACATGTGACAACATTTTTCCACCTCATCAAGCCTATCTAAAAGCTCTCACAAGGAGAAATTTCCCATATTCATCTTCTCCAACTTTTAAGGACACATTTTCCCATGAACATGTGATCACAACCATTTCCACTCAACAAGAAAGGAGTTTCCTTTTCTAACAAAAAACTAGCTTCCTCAAAACAAGGAAGTAAACATGGGAAAAGGCATCTAACAACTAACTCCATGAAATATGGAATACATAGAAATTAGAAATACAATGAATATTCTACTCACATGTGGAAAACATGAAAATTACACCCCCCACATTTTTTTAGATCTTTAAGCTCTCAAAATTTATTCATATGGTCATGTGATAGCCCCAAAGGGATCCCCACTCAACATTAAAGCATATTCAAATTGTAAGCACATATAGCAAAAAATAAATATATCACTAATAAAACTAAGGCTGTACTTAAATTAGGAATAGATTGTACCTAGTTTCACAAGATCTAGGCTATAGTCAAAGTCAATTGATGATGTCATTTCATGATCTGTCAATTGTTAGAGTGAATAGATACTCTCTATAGGTGTTATGATTCTATAATACCATTCATCAACCCATTCCTTTGATGAATATTCATTTTAATTAAATTCCATGCATGTAAAATAAAACATGCCATATCCCTAGTATAAATAATCCATGAAATTAAATTTAAGCTTGTAACGGAGTGGAAAACACTTAATCCAGGTAATGTAATACTATTTTCATACATTGCCTTGTGTTTTTACTCCATTAACCAAAAATAATCTTCATACATGATAATATTTATCTAATCCATAACAAATTTTTCATTACACCAAGTCATAATACTTACAACATTGATAAAATTAAAACCATCCTTGTGCTTTCTCTACTCTTTTTTAAATTCTCTTTTTACACATACACATACACTATAATGTTCTCCTTTGGCATGTACAACCTCAAAGAAGCTCCAAAAATGTTGAAAACCATTCTTATTATGCATTCTAATTAACTAGTAAAACATTCAATAATTCTTAAACTAACCTAAATAATTTTTTGACCAAATGTAATGTGTATTTAACATGATTTGTCTTACATTTATATTTATATAAAATATTTCAAAATAACCTTGGATAAAGTCTAGAGAATATGATCTGACATTGGTCATATAAAAGTGGTACTCCCTCAAAATATTGTTATTGTCATCTATGTTATTAGGTACATGTATTAATGTAATATGAATGAAAATTCCAACATGAATTGAATTATAATATTTGGATTGAACCTTAGTCTGTGGTTGTACTATGTAGTTATTAGGAAAGTCCACAACTAAAATAATGGTGCCAACTAGGATGTTATCCTTGCATAGATTAAATTGATTATCTAACCATTTTGATTTGTGTGTGTCTTTCATATTTTTAGATAATATTATTCTTGAATTCAAACATAACATCTGATACAAAAATATTGGTTGTAAGCAACTCACATATTGATGAATATTTTCCATATTTTAACCCATACTTTATATATTTGTACTTTTTATAATCAATTAGTTTCTTTTTAAATTTGTGTAAGTTTATTAATGTATATAGCTTGTCAAATTTTACAAACCATCTCAAATATTAGATGTTTTATCAAAACATTTTATTTTAAAAAAAAAATTATCCCTCGGGTATTTGATAGAAAATACTTTGGATTAATTCTCTTGATATCATAAGTAAGAAAGACACCATACATTCCAGATTAATCTTATTAGTATTTAAATTACACCATATATGATGAAAAATATAAAAATGTATAATAAATTTAACATGTACCCTAAAACAACATGTGATGCATGTTTGGTTGATGTTAACATAGAAAGGTTTACACATATCAAA
The DNA here is from genome assembly GCA_037957365.1 of Torreya grandis. NCBI lineage: Eukaryota > Viridiplantae > Streptophyta > Pinopsida > Cupressales > Taxaceae > Torreya > Torreya grandis. Next base: position 318,652 of record JARHVA010007830.1, read on the forward strand.
TGACCTTTGACTGCTTATCAATTGGCCATTAAAATTTTCAATAAACTTTGTATAAAATTTTATTTGGGTCATGTCTAATAAATGTTTTGCATGTAGCTCATTATTTGTTGAACCTTTTCTTCTTTTAACACCTTTTACATTAGATGATACCCTTTTTTTATCGTGCCAAAAAATTTCAATCAATTATCTTCTTCCTTAAACTAATACCTTATCTTTTCCTGGGAGTCTACCAATAAACACGCAATAATCTATGATTTAGTGCTCATCAAGCCTTATTATTATTTTCATGGAATTTATTAGATATTTTCAGTTAAATTTCATGTATTTACTTGTTTCACTAAGAATTAGATCTTTAGATATTGACGCAATCACTATAGATTTAATTATTACTCATCTTGTCACATTACTATCTTTTTCAAACTTTTATTGTCTATTACCTTAAATTTATTAAATAGATTACTTACTATTACATTTTTTATCCCCTCCATGTTTGATGCTCTTAACCCTAAATTATGTATCACAAGGCACATTTTTCGCTTTTTCATTAATTAAATAAATAGTTGACATCATTTTATATGGCTTTTAGTCTCAAATGCTCAATTTCATACATGTTGAGAATGGCATTGATGTGATCTTTTTGACATTTTACATTCCATACATTCTATTATTTTTTCATTTATTTCAACCAAATATCTTGCTGTTTATATTATTACCCTTAGAGGTGTGGGTGTAGAGATAGAGTTTGTATTGAATTGGGTGGTGTTACCACTTTAATGATATCATGGATAAAAAGGTTTGACTATCTTGATTAGTCCCTATAGGTAAATTTAATTATACTTAATTAGGAGAGATGTGAATTGGGGTCATTACTTGATGTTGATTATCACCATAATCAAAAACTTCAATATAGATGGATGTTTAATTCTATTTTATTTCATCATGTGTTTCATTAGTCAATACAAATTCAATAGCTACATGTTCTACATTTTTAATTTAACCATTTAATAATGATTGATTTTTTTTTTATCTCACTTAAAGACATCTAAATTAAATTCCATGGTATTGGGCATGTTAATTTCTTTTAAAATATTACCTGGTGTGGAAGAAGTACCTTCACCTTGCCCCAAAGCTCTTATGGATGCTCTCCTATCTTCTTGTATTTTTATTTTTTTTTCTCTCTTCACTTCAATATCCTCATTTATTAGTTCTTTAATTGGTCTTTTGTGATGATGACCCGATTCTAATATTTATCTTTATGCAAATAATCCCATGTATAGAGTATAAATTAATGAATTTTATAGTAATAGAGATAAAGTAAATGAAGAATTTGAAAAATTTGAAGAGATTCAACAAAAAAAACCAATTTAATGTTTTTTAAATGCAAAATCAATTAGTTAAGCTCATTGGAAAACAAGATAAATTCATGAATAATAAAGGGTAAACACCCTTTAACAAAGCATGCATTCCCTGTTTTGAGGCATGGATAAAAATAAGTAAAAATATTTAATGATTTTTTGGTTTTAAAAAGGGTGTATGACTTTTTAACATTTAAATCATTTCATTTTACATTTTCCCTCTGAAATTACTTTGGGTAAAGACTTGGGGAGGTCTGATCTAAACCTTTCTTGAAACTACCATGGAACAACCCACATAGTGTTTAAGACATTTAGGATTATTTTTCATCTTTGTAAACACATTTATTTAGGTATATTTTATTATTATTTTTAAAAAATTATATGTTTTTGTAGAGAGGAAATCATAGTTTGAATATATATATATTATTATTTTTTAAGACATTATATGTTTTTATTTGTGTGTGTGTGTGTGTGTGTGTGTGTGTGGGTGGGTGTGTGTGTGTGTGTGTGTGAGTAATGTTAAACTATTTTTCATATTTATTACTTAATTTATACACAACATATCTCATTATGGACAATATACATATGATTAAAAATATTTTTATAAATTTTATACTATTAATTAAAAATCTATAAAAATTATACCTGGCCAATATAAGCGTCAATCATTATAGTTTCTAAAAAAAGTTGATTCATGAAGTTATTTTCAAAAAGGTTGTGTCCATACACTTGGAGTTCTAATTTTATAACTATATCGACTTGTCAAATTATTTAAAATATATATATTTATAAAATAAATTAATAAAAAATATCTTGACCAATCTTTGACATTTTATATATGAAATTTCATACATAAATTCATTTATTTACTCAAAAAAATGTGCCCATAAGCATGAAATCTCCTTATCTTTTCATAAAATAAGGTCAAGCCATTGTCATAAATGCATCTATTTCACACACTTTTATCATACAGGTAATGAAAAAATACATTTAAAAACTAAATTCAAAATGACACAACCCATATTCTTACATCATTGTCAAATTATTTTTCCAAGTGTCTCTAATATTCTCTCCAAGTTAAACTATTATAATTTTTTTTTAAATGTCTCTTTATACCCCCCTCCCTTTTGTCCTCCATTATCCTTCATCTACCCATTTACTAGAAATAAGACACTTAAATCAAATTTGCAATGGTAAGTGTTGTTAACATCAATGGCCCTATAGATCCCTATCTAGCAGACATAAGCTTGGGATAACTAGTGAAGGATAAATATCATCCCATGAAGGATATCATGTATGAAAAATAAAAATATCCTACTTTCCAATAATGTGTTCTCTGATTCTCAGGATCCTTTTCAAAGTTATCGGTCTACCATGAATATTATTTGCTGATGTGAGAAAGTACATCAACTATAATATAGTTTAGTTAAGTAATGATGTAATGAGACATTATACCCTAGTCTATTTCCATATAACACCCTAATGGACCTTGGATCTATCATTAGGCAAACTATGGAGATTGAGCTTCAATTATAGTAGGAGATGTGGAGAAAATGCAACATCTATTAGTATGATATAAATTAAGATATAATTTGCCTTTTAATGTTGCATTTTATTATAATATGGGTTTTAACTCTTTTATATTTTATATCTCCCTCCTCAATATGAATTTTTAAAAACCAAACATGGGGGATAAATATGACTATCACAAAAGAGCTTACACTTAGCCACTGAAGAGGAGAACCTAGAGACTAGGGTGCCAAAATCCTTTTAGAATTGAAACTTAAGAAATAATGCAATTTTGAAACTGACCTTGGCGATCCTAAAATAAAAGTGAAAAATAAGAAATAATGGAAATGAGCATAGAACAATTGGGTTTCTCCAAATCAAAAAAATGTATAAAATAATATGGTACAATGATAGATAGGTATGAAACATCAACATAATAGATGGTAAGTTTCGAATAAGGACATGTAGATAGACTATTATAGTGTTAATACAAGATATTATGACTGAATCTATGTGAGGAGAAGACTACTCTCAACCATTTCCTTATCCTTATAGAAAGACACCTATCTAAGGTTAGGAGCTATAGAAATATATGTAATAAAGTGAATAATTATATATCTTTATGGGGAGGTTTTGGTTTATTCCTTAGGTTATACCATACAAATCACAAATTAAAATCCAAAGATGTGTAATTACGATGAAATTATTACGTATAAATATGATAAATCTATAAAGTGTAGAGAAGAAATTAAAACCCAAAGGGTGTATATAGTCGTAAAGATAGTAAAGAATCACAAAATAAATAATGAAAGGAATAAAGATAAAGAAGATGATTATTTTTGAGGAGGGATTTGTTAATTCCCTAGGTCTAATCATGAAACTCACAAATTGAAAAACCAATAGGTGTAACAATATACAAATACCTAATGACCAACCATAGGTGATAGGGCTAATTTGAAATAAACCTAGAGGCATGTAGATGAATCAAGGATAAGATATAATATAATATATTTAGAGTAAAACTTACATGAAATGTTATCTCCAAAAAATATAAAATAGTTATAAGAATGCATGTAGCATGGTGATATTTTCATTAGAGAATCCATACAAACCTATAAGAGGTATATCAAAAATACTTATAGAAGTAACCATCCCAAAGGAGGGAGAATGCAAAAAGAGACCAAATATCCATAAGGAAACCAAAGTTGACTGAAATATACTATATAATGTTGGAAAGAAACTCAAAGGTGATACCCAAGATCTAAAATGGAAAGTAAGGCCAAATCTAAGTGAAATAAATTGTGAAAAACAAAGCTAAACATTCTTCCTAAGACCCAGGAGGGAAGCTAAGGCCATATATAAATCATCAAAAAAAAAAGTGGAAAATAAGATGCTAAAAAGTAAAATCTAAAGTTTCTACCAAATATCTATAAGGTAAACTAAGGCAAACTATAAGAATGTAATATAGTAAGTAAAGGTCATTCCAAAAATAAAGTTAGAAGTGGATCATGAAAAAAATAGAAAGTAACATAAATGGCAGAGAGAATGTAACATCAAATAAATGTATATGAAATATAATCATATTTATCTTGGAAGGTTTAGTGAAGCCAAATTTATTTGTTTGTAAGATGTGAAAGGTTATTGATTATTGCCGTAATAGAAGTATGAGATATCAAGAAGTTGAGAGAATGATGACAAACATCATAACATGACCCTAAAGAGTGCAAAAGGGTAAATATGGGAATTAAAATATGCCTTAAAAGCTGAAATAAGAAAAGGGAGAGAAGCACAAATGGGACCCAATATGTGTAGTAATAAAAGGATGGGCATCAAAATATGTCTAAAAATATTTCAGAATAAAAGGATATTCATCAATAGATTCCCCCATTAGTGAGATGTAGTGGGATATGAATTAACCTTAATATCAAAAATCATAATAATGAAATCCAATATTATGTAAGTCTATGTTATAGTAGGCCATGTAGCATCTAAGGAAAAAGCAATAAATGTTGGAGGTGATAGAAACAATTTATGGTATGAGTTAGGTTAATATAATATGGTCCAAGTAGACTAAAATTAACTATATTATCCAGGGCGATAAAGTTTTTTGTAACAAATTTGGAATGTATTGTATAGGCATGTTGAAACAATTTTATGAAATAGAGGGAAAATGACCAATACAATTATGATCTAGGATAGTACAAAGCAATATTGTATTGACACTTCAAGGGACATGGTCAATACCATTACAAATATTAGGGTATGATAATAAAACTATACGAACACTATCTAAATGTTAGCCGACAAACATAGAAGAATCTAAATTTATAATGATAATAGTATTGGTACTACTTTAATGTCTGGATAATACCATTAGGTGATGTAAATGGAACTATATTAGAACAATATAATAGTTGGTGGTGTGTGCAGTTAGGTAAATAGGAATAAATGTATATGCATATTTTGGGTCATGTTTGGTACCATTGTTTATAATTTATGATTAAACATTATAACTACATAGACACTTTTTAGGCCATGTCTAATGTTGCTAATTTTAAGAGGATAAAATCTTTTGAACATATTTAGGATCATGGTTGGTGTCATTATATAAAATAAGATATAATATTATAATTATATTGAAACTTTTTTATCTATATTTAGTCTTGTAATTTGTGTTAAAAAATTTATTGACACATTATTTGTCATGCCCAATGTTATTGAATGAAATAGGAAGAAGTGTATCAACACAAAATGTGTCATGGTCAATGCAGTTTATTGAAATATGAAGAACTGTATACACATAATATGTGTCATGGTTGGTGAAGTTAATTGTAACATGAAGCTAAATTAAAATTACATTAGCACATTTATAATAATGGCTAATGTAGTTGACTATATGTAGTTACAACTGAACAATTACAAGTTAGATGATATAGTTGGTAAAAAGGTGATTATAGTGGTGATTTGGGTAGGCTGGAAGAGTTTGAAGCTAAAATTAGATTAATATGATAGGTATAAATATTCATATAATATCTAAGATAAAAATCACATATAATTCATTTTGTAATAATAATTCTAACTAGGTTTTCTTCATAAGAAGAGGGATTAATAAAATCTAGTTGTATGGGATAAGTTTGAATATGAGATGAAGTTTAATGATTCATCCATTAAAAATTTAATGAGGGTGGGATAAAGGGTGTGGTTAAATTGATATAATCATATGCATTACTATCTGAGTTAGAGTGAGGGATGTTAGAAATGGAAGAATTGTAAGGGGCATTTTCATCTATTTAGTAATAATCATCAACATGAACAACCACTATCATGCTATGGTCTTCACCTCTATTATAATTATCATCATAAATGGTAAAATCATGGTATTTATTTTCAACCATGTGAGAAGTGGTGAATGTGGCATCATTATGATATTCATATGGATCAACATAAATTAGAGGACCATGTTGATAACTCTCAGTCCCACTATAAGTTTCATCATTTAGATCTTCACCCTAGTAATAAGTATGATCATAAGTGGGAATATAATCATTAGGATATTCATCAATGCTATAAGTGTCAAAAGTGAGATAATTAGGATTCATATTAGGATCATCATAAATTTGAGGACCATATTGATAATCTTGAATCCCATTTTAAGTGTCATAATTGTGATTTTCACCCCAATAATAAGGATCATCATAAGTGGGAATATAATCAAGGTCATATTTGGCTATAGAAATTTGAGTGTAATAATTACACCATGATTATTTTCAATAAATGGTGATCATATAAGGTATAAAGGCGTGGCCCATAAAAAATAAAAATGGGTTCAAGTTTGGTGAAAATGCCTTAAGAGGGGACATCATGATAGAAATCTAGCATGATAAGCTTAAAAATAATAAATAATGTAAAAACTAGGAAGACAATATTGGTATGGCTAATGCAATAAAAATTTGAATTAAGATAAATATAAATATATAATACAATATTAATATAAAACTAAACTATATCAAGTAGCCAATACAATTGGTGAGGACATAGAACTATATTAGGTTATCTAATACACTTGTAAAATTTTAAAAAAAAATATCATGTTGCATGATGTAGTTTGGATAAAAGCTTCACTAAAATGTATGATTATAGTGAAGAAAACCCTAAGAAGCAAAAAAATTTAAAAAAAATACATAAAAATGATCTAGCCAAAGGTGGGATAAGATTCATGTTGGGTTCAGTAAAATGTAGGCACATTTTAGTGGGACCTATAACAATCCTCTTGATCTCAATAGAGTAGAACTGAAATAAGGTCATGTAACAATAGAGATTGTGTATACTTAAAATGTGGGCAAGGACCTAGAATAACCTTAGACCTAGTAGAGGTAATCCACACTCAAATTTTGATAAGAAAGGGTTAAAAAGATTAAACCTATGGGTGTAAATATCACTAGGGATCAATGTAGATAAGAGATAGTAATAATGATATAAAATGGGTAAATCAAGGATATAATAACAATACCACATGCATATAACTAATGTACAAGTGTAACCTAAGATAAGATAAATATAAACAATAAATTAATAAGAACGTGATTGGTACAATGGTAAACCAATTAGATGTCTATGTAACCTAAGTGATAATGGAAAGCCTAAGAAACATTGTATCTATTCCAACTTATTTGGTATAAGAAATAATACACAAGGAGAAACATCACATCTATTATATTAATAAGAAAGAAATATCTAATATAGACTATGTAAATAGATGAAATAGATTAGGGATAGAGATACTTACCTTTGGGTGGAATCATCTATGTCTCAATCTCCCAATTTGGCTCAAGTGGAAATTTAAAAGATCTGTTATAGGTTGAAGACCTCAAATGACAATATGAATACCCAAGTATCCTTAGTTAGGGACTCCAAAGACTAGAACACCTCCCCAACATGACCTCTTCTATTGAGCTTCACAAATCATACATAAGAATAAAACTATAAGATAAGACTATAAACCTATAACTCCTCCAAGTACTAAGTTAATAAGTATAAATGCGAGTATAAGTAGATAAAATTAGTGTGTTATATATTTTAAGAATTAAATATGATAAATATATATAGATCTAATATGAAGAACTAACTTGAAATCTAAGCCAACATTATTGGCTAGGCTAATATAGTTAGAAAGTATGTTAATTGACTTGTTAATGTTTTATCTATGCTAATAAAATAATAAAATATGGACTCAAAACTGTATCAATCAAGATGATAAGGCACAAGGAAGGCAAGTATGAAATAAACTATATGACCATATTCGAGACAATAAGATATAGGGAAGATAGAAAATTTAAATGGAAAATAGAAGTAGAGGTAAGAGAGGAGACTAAGAGGAGGTTAGATAGATATTAACTAAGGTATGAGTAAATAAAATGAAAACATATCTTTCAAAGTACCATGATTTAATCCCATCCCATTCCTAGTGCACACTTTAAGGCATATAATAAGGGAGATTGATGAGCCAATAATTTCATGCAAGAAAATCTATTAGTAAAGTCATTAAAGTTAAAATATAATAACTATACAATATAAATAAACATTTACAAGTCTATTTGAGATTATATACACATAAGTTTGTCTTTTAATTTACTTAGAGGGTATTATAGTGATTTGTAAACTGACTTTAGTGGGGCTACCCAAGATTTAGCATTTGAGCAAATGAATAGATATGGAAACCCATATAATTTATTGTATTTCATCTTTAGTGGGTATCGCCTTTCCAAAATTAAATATGTATTTTAAAATATTAATCTATTATCAATTTAGACTACATATTGACTTTATTCATGGCTTCATTTACCCAAAACTAACATCTATCTCTTGAAAATATTGAAGAATGTTGTTATCATTTTTGTGCTAGTGACCACATTCTATCCTTTCAAATCATCTTCTTGGGTTCATAATTGTATTCATTTGGGATGACATTCCTACCTTCTTTCCAATAATACTAAGTTGACCTAGTTGACTCTGTACTCTTCTACCTCATATCCAATAGTGCTTAATTATCCTTGTCAACTTTCTACTCTTAGTGTTATATTTACTCTATTGTCTGGTTAGCTTAGTTCTATCTAGATGATTTATCATTCTATTCATTTTCTAAAAACATCATGAAGTCCCTTATTAGAATCTTTTTAGACAACTTCAATACATTTAGACACTATATGGGGTATTCTTTCCTCCCTCTCTTTCCTCCCCAATAGAATCCTCACTCTTGGATCACCTCTTCCCCTCCTTCATGAATGGAATGTAACATGGTTCAAATCACACCTAAAGATGAAATAACTGGTCCAATCCTTATTATACCTTTCAAAATAATTCTCATCTTAACACTTTTCAACATAATGTGGGAAAATTGACATAAGTATCTCTAACAATCCGACTAGTAATCCACCTTCCAACCACCCTCCCCCTAATACCAATTTGGGGAGTTCTCCTACAAGCACCAACCCACTAATTTAAATGACTTAATTTATTGCATAATTCATACAAAAAATGAACATAATTGAAACATATAAGACCTCTCAAATGATGTAATTACAGTGTCATTTGATCAATATTGCTAACCAACCTCTGATTCTCAATCCTCAAGACAATACTAATTTTATTCCTCTACCTCTTATAGATGCCTCAATAAATGTTATTACTCAAAATATCATGAATAGTAAAATGCTTCATAATATTGAAAATGAGCCTCTAACTCCTTTTATCATGTCCATTGATATTGATAATATATCTCCAACTCTCAAGTATGATGGGACTAAATACCCTATATTGTTTCTTAAAGCATTTGATAATATTTATAAAGATTGGATCCAAACTAATACTTTCACCACAACTAAACCTCTAGTTAAAACATTCACTAATGATGTATTGGAATGGTACAACAAACTTCCCCAATATTTCATTTGGCAACTTGGGGATTTAGTCAATCCTGTAGTTAAAGAGTTTTGACATAATGACCTTCCTAAAAATTGCCTTACCCATTTCATCAATGATAACCAATATCCCACTGAATCAACTCATGTTTTTATTAAATGATGGAAATATCTATCCCATAAAGTTGACCATAAAATGATTGATAATAATTTATTTAAAATATTTATAACTCCTTTAACTCTTTCAATTTAATATAAGGTTCAAACTTTCACTCTTTAAATGCTTAACAAAGCCCTTGACCAACCCAAATGTCATGACTTCCTCATAAATAAATTAAAACCTAATAATAAATTCCTTAAAGGATATTTTAAAAATTATACCAATGCCATCACCAATAACACTCTTCAAACCAAACTAGGAGTTTATAAAGCCAATAATTACCATCTTCTCACATACCACTAACTGTGTAATAAATGCAACAATTCTTACTACCCTCTAAATCCTTTACTTATCCTAATAATCCTCCCAAATGGTATGACCCTATTCAATTTTTTTGGTTTCATTCCTAAATTGGGCATTCCCATGAAACTAGTCGAGGGATTACTAAATTTTATGTCTCCTACATGCTTGGTGATTCCTTCAATCACGAAGCTATGATTTAGCTCCATCATCAAGATTTCGACATTGCTTCTCAAAAATTATAAGCTCCCTAATATTCTTCTTATAATAAACAAAAATAATTTTCCACATCTAATCATCCAAAAAATACCAAGGATGTTTATGTTATGGATGTTTAATATGACCAATATTAAAAAAATTATCAATATGTTAACATAGCTAAGGTAATTTATCATCATAAAACAACTCACAAAGATCCTATCACAAAACCTAAGAAACTATCTTTGGAGGAAGAACTTCTCAAAGATACTACAAACACTCATTTAGCTTCAGAAGCCCATGAGGAAGCACCTCCTTTTTTTGAACCCCCAACAAGTTCTTTTCCTTCAAAATCTACCTTACCTTCTAAACCTTGCATTGGTTCTTCTTCTAAATCCCATAGGAACTTTATCAAAGAACTTAAATCCATAATTTACAAGATTCCACTTATGGAGTTAGTTTGTACTATCCCTTATCATAAAAATTTCATTATGCAATAATTATAATAAATTTAATATCCCTCTTCTATAGATGAAGAACCACCCTCTATGGAGCCTCAACCTACTAACATACATACCATTAAATCCATGAGTCTTTATTCCAAACAATCTATTGAATTTCTTTAAGATGACAAATTATTGATGAAATCCTTTTTTTACTGGTGATCCACCCCTATTTATTAAAATATTCATTAATACTACCCTTATTTATAAAGTTTTATTTGATGAAGGGTTTGAAATTAATGTGACATATTTGTGGCTCATCCAACAACTTATCTATAATAAGGATCATCTCAATCAAACCCATATTAACAATCATGGATTTGATAAAACTAATTAAAAGCCACTTGGTTGTATTTTTCTTCCCCTAGAAATTAGACCCAAGAGAATTCAAACTAAACTTGTGGTCCTCTATTTACCTATATCTTATAACATACTCCTCGATCACCATTGGACTCATAAAATGAGGGCCATCACCTCTTATAGTAGCTAATGTATCAAATTCCTACATAATATCAAATGGAATAAGCATGAGTTTGATCCCAACACTTGGAGTATTTAACTTCCCAATCCAAAATCTCAATATTGCATTCCTACCATTCCTACTCTCAATAGTGTTCCCTTGCCTAAATTCATCAACATCAATAAAAAAATTTACATTAAATGACGTTACAAAACATGCCAAAACACCCAAAAATATGTTTTCCATTTCAAAAGCTAGTCTTTATTTGGTGTAGGACATGACCTACCAAAGTGGGCAACAACACATTGTGCCCCTATCCACTTAGTGCAATCTTTTCTAGGCTATTGAGGGACCTATATTTTGAGCATTGAGATAATATGATGATTATTTTAGAAAATTAGTGTACTGATAATTTCTATGCAGTGTTAATATAAAATAAAGGATGAATTTCCCTGAAAATAAATGGTTTAGAGAAATAGTAAAAGTCAAATAATTAGGTGCAAGTCATGTTGTTAGGAATATGTGAAGAATTAGTATTGTCAAGTATCTATGATCAAATTGATATAATTTTTTTTTAGGGTTTTCTATTTCTATATTTTGTAATGTGATATGTACATGGTGTAGATTATATTTATTATATTCTATGTTTTGTTTTTCTTTGGATTTGTAATGTTTTTAAACAATGAAAATAATTTGTTTGAATTATTAACCTTCAATATAAACAATGTTAGGGATCATTTTATTTCTAGTCAAAGTTAATAATTAAATCATACAACCTTCTCAACAATTTTTTCATCAAATAAAATATGTTTTTTAATGAAACATTTGAATTTACATTTATTTTTGTATGAATATTTTTATAATTTTTAAATGTTAATCACACTAATTTTCATTATTATTATTGAAAATTATATAATTTTAAATTGAATTGAAATATTGATAATTGATTCTGAAATATGTTTGAAAAAAATACAACACAAAAATGTTTAATATTATCATCATTTAAAAATGTTAATTTGAATTTTAAGTTTAATAATAATAAAGCTTCCTCATCATATGCAGTTATATTCCTTTCCTTTAAAAAATTATTTATCATCAAAATTGATAAACTCAAAATACTTTGTTCTACTAGGCAATCACACTAAATTTTTAATTATGTGCACACAAAAATTTTAGATGTTTCAAACAAAACATTTATCAGAAAAAAGTTTTAAACAAAACATATACACCATCAGTTTACGGGGTTTAGTTTGAAAAACTTTTATTTCAAACCCTTTTTTCTTTAAAAAAAATATTTTGTTCGAAACCATTTTATATATGGGTGACATTTTTCAATTATCCAAATTTTCACAACCATTTACATGTTTCGTAACCTCATATAATCTGCATACCAGTGAAACCTCCCATAAACTAGTGCATTCCCATGAATTTTCGTGCTATATTTTGTAGTGTTGTTTAGACTCAATGTAAGTGGGTTGTGAATACCCCTGATTTTGATTTATTAGATTTTTATAAAAAAAACAGCAAACCATTTTTCCTTAGGCATTTTTCAATTTTTATCATACTTGGTAAATATATAAAAAATTGAATATTTTTACTAAATTGAGGTCCATAACATCATCTCTTGAATTAGAATTTTTTAATAACTTTATTTTCACTTTTGATAAACGATATTATATCCATTCAATTTATAATATCTGAAGACCTATTGATTGATTATTAATTTTTTATTTGTATGATAATGGATGTTCCTGAAAAGTCCAAAACAATGTTTATGGGCCTAGACTACGTCACAATCAACCAATCACGTTTTATCCTTGAATTTTGGGTCCATTTTAACATTATTTTAACCTTTATTATTTTATAGGATTGACCCGCATGCATATTTTCTATTGTGAATCCTATATATATAAAGGTACATTTAGCCATTTTATAATCAATTATTATCCTTTGATTTTTTATAAGCCAAGTATATCATGCACATGTTGAGTTATAATTTATATGGACCAATAAAGATTTGAACGTAAGATTTCTGATGCAGAAAAAATATGCAAATTTTTTAGAGGTCATAATTTTTGATGTATAGCTTCATTTGAACTTTTCTACCCACTAAAACAATCATTTCAATAATGTAGAAATTGTCCTAAGCTACTATATCCACTTAGAGTTGATTTAGATATTTTTCAAAGGCCAAATGTGATCATATGATGGTTAAAATTTACTATTTAAATTTTTTTTTGAGATTTTTTTATTTTTATAAATTATCTATTTTAGGACCGAGTGTCAAATTCAGTTGAATTTCATACAATAGACTAATTTTAACATTTAGGATATTTTGAGATGTTTTTAGCAACTATTATTTATATTAAGTTTTGCATGTGAAACTTACTATAAATAAAAGCTAATAAAAATCTCCCAAAATACCTTAAATGCTAAAATTAGTCTATTAGACAAAATTCAATTGAATTTGACATCAGTCTTAAAAATATACAATTTATAAAAATAGAAAATTGTTGAAAAAATCATTAAACGGTAATTTTGGATACTCAAATAATCATATTTGGCTTCCAAAACATATCAAAAATAACTAAAAAAGGATAGGGTGGCTTAGGATAGCATCAAAAGTTTTGAGACAGTCATTTTGGTGCGTGGAAGAGCTCAAATAGAGCTATGCGTCAAAATTTATGGCCTCCAGAAGATTGGCCTATTTTTTTTGCATCAACCTTCTATTTGATGATGGAGTACTCTACCAACTAAGTTATTGGATCCTCTATGTCCAGATCATCATCGGCATTAGTGTGGATTATTTCTAACACCCTCATTTAAGCCACACTACAAGTGCTCAGGGCTCATATCCTAGCTCTGATACTACATGTTAAACTACAACTCATATGGACAACCTAAGACTCAAACTTGGGACCTTTTGTTTGTTGCTAGAGTTCTCTAACAAATGAGCTACTAGCCCCTCTATTGTCATCCCATTATCGGTCTGAGTGTGGCTTATTTATAATACCCCCTCTCCCCCTTAAGCCACACTACATGTGTTTGGGGCTCCTATCCTGACTATGATACCACATGTTGAGATACAACTCATATGAACCAGCTAGGACTCAAACCTAGGACCATCCAGTTTATTCTAGAGTTCTCTTGATGCTTTGATACCATATGTTGAGTTACAACTCATATGGACCAACTGAGACTCAAACCTAGGACCTTTTATTTTTTGTTGTAATGCTCTACCAACTAAGCTATTGGTCCCTCTATGTCCATCACATCATTAGTCTAGGTGTGGATTATTTCAAACATCACATTTGATCATGTATTATCAAGTGGTCCTAATATTTTATCAAATAAATCTATGCATTGATATAATTATGCACTCATCTATATTGTACCATCATATTATATTAAAATAAAGTTATATTAATTTTTATTATTTTTTAATTTGATTATCTAAGAGAAAGAAGGTGAAGCCCTGTTTCTTATTGAGATTAATATTACACTCACAAAGCACTAGAACTACATAGAGAAATGATTCCAACCATGTAGCATATGTGGCTTCAAATCCTTAATAGGCTTCCTAAAAAGATTAACTTTCACATACCCTTTTATCGTGACTTTAATTAAGATTAAGTCAAAGATAAAAAGAGAAGAAATGTATAATATTTAGCACCCCAATTATAAAAAGTGCAATGGCAACCCTGATCAATATTAGATAACACACCTACCCTAAAAAACTTAGGACATAATAAATTAAAAAAATTCCATATTCAATAATAATTATAATATTTAATTAATATTTGAAATCAAAATATTATCTTAAATAACAATTGTAAAGTTTGGTTAATATTTGAAACTTAAATATTAACATATTTCCTTATTATGTTACCTTTATAATGATTTAATGTTCGTATATCTTACTATTTAAGTAAATTTTAATAGATTACTTCAGTTAATTTAAATTAAAAATTAAATATCATTTTAGTAAATTATATATATATATATAATTGCGTAGATATGGATCAATCAAAATTCAATTTTGTAAATGAAAAAGAATAAAAAGAATATCAGAGAAAACAACAGAGAAAATATCAAAGATAACATCATAGATGAAGATGAAAATAAATGACAGATATACAAAGAGAGGAAGAAATTAAAAAATTGAAAGATAATAATAGATAAATATTTAAATAACACAAGGACAAATTGATAGCTGAATAATTAGAAGCAAAAAAGAGGCAACATGGAAATAAGATGAAAAACATTTGAGCACAAACATCTCAAAATTGACAATATGTATTAAGAACAAAATTACAAAGACAAATGTGTTCGGATCAATTAACTGAGGCAAAAAGACAACATAAATAAAAACTTCATCATGAAGCATCTCAAAGGCACTATTAGTGAGTGATTCATAATGTTGACATCAATTCTGAATAATCAAACTTGATATTTATGGATCATGTGAAACACCAAATAATGTATTTCAAGTTTAAATGGATGTCGATTTTAAAATATTGCACAAAATAAATATATACAAGAGTAAACATCTTAACCTACAAGAAGAAGTTGAATGGAAAATAATGATTTAGAAGAAGAGTCAACTTTGCAACCTAAAAAAAGATTAAAAATGCAAGACACAAAAATTAAAAGAGAGAAAAATATAACTAATCCCAATGAAATGGTTGGGAGTAATTTGAAAATATTTCAAATGATTTTACAACATGTCTTAGATAATATTGCTTTGCCAAGCATATGCTATATTTGTCAAGAAAATTCTGTTGGAACAAATGTTTCTTGAACCCCTAAAGGCCCTATATGTAATATATGTCAACAAGAGAAAGGTCATCATCAGTTTTTAGCATTGAATAATATGGATCCTAGACCATAACCACAAGAACATAAAAACTCAACACATGTTGAAAAAATGTTGATAGCTCGTGTCAACCCAATCCTACAAGTAACACATACAACAGGAGGCCAATATAAATGTAAAGGACATACAATCAATTTTCCATAAAAAGTAAAAGAAATTACTAAGGTTTTAACACATCAAATAAAATATTTACTAATGATTATAGTTAGATGAAGGTATCAACATGGAACAAATTACAACTTTATTGTCAATAAAGAGAAAGTATACAAGGCATTGATATATAAAATAAAACATGACATGTTTTATTTAGATGTTCAGATTGATGAAAATGCAATCAACGATCTTACACCTAACTCTAATGAAAACAACTTTAACCAACTAAACTCTATCCATATACAATTTTATTCTGATTCAAATGAAGTTGTATTTGTGTGTCCATTAATGGAGATCGATGAAATAAATATCATTGGTCACATAAATAAAAATGGTCTCTAAACCCCCTAATTCACCAAGGGAGATGGAATTAATCCATACATGTGTAAATAACCCTAATACGTATGCTGGATCGCTGATTGATTGGCCAAGGATTGGAGCATTTCTTATAAATGAGTATGTCACATTAGGATTACCTTATATGGCATTTCCAACATTATTTCCTAATGGAAGATGTGATTGGATAGAACCATGATTAAAACAAGTACATCTTCATAAATTTCATAAACATCTATTTTTATATAGGGATCATCTTTTTCATTGACATCCATGATTTAGATATTACATAATGAACATGATCATGGGACATCGTGCACAAAATTCAAGTGCAGTGTCCATGAAAAATATACTTCAAGAGGGTGATCTCCACTTCTATTACTTACACCAATTGGAGTTGGAGCATTAAATATTGGTGCCTCAAATATTTGTACTTAACTTCAAATCTCAATTGTGGATTTTGTTGCATTAGAAGGAATAAGACTTCAAATTTTATAAGAAGATATTTGCCACATAAAATCTAGAATCTGGCCTCCCTCAAACATTTCTTGAAAATGAAAACATGAGTTTTGGTGGTATATCTCTTATTTTGGTTGAAGATTTTGGTCAGCTTCCTCCTTTTAGTGATAAACCACCATATAATAGTAATAGATGAGCTAAATTATTATGGGAAGAATTAAAAATAGTTTTTACTTTAGATAAGATATTTAGATAGGAAGGATAAAGTGAAGATTAATAAAGGTTTTGTCATCTACTCACAAATCAAAGAGATGCAAATCCAATAATAGATGACTTGAAGCTATTAATGACTAGAACAAATATTGGAATAAATAGAGCCACCAAGGAAGAGTTTAACAACTATATGCATTTGTTTCACACAAATGTTAGTGTGCATAACCACAATAAAATAAAATTATATTCATTGAAAATATCAGTTACACATAGCATTACAACTAAAGTAGGAAGTGTCAATGCACCAATGGGACGTCCAAATAATGAACTTGATGTGGAGTTAATGATTGCTATCGATGCAAGGGTCATGTTAACTTTCAATCTTTGGATAGAAGCAGGTCTTTCAAATGGAACTCTAGGGTATATCAAGAGTATAATCTACATACCTGGGAGAGCCCCACTAGAACCACTATCATATTTTATGGTCAAGTTTGATAATTACTTGAGAATACCATTTAAAGATGAAACTTCATATGCAATTCTAATTGCACCAATACAAAGGGGGAGCATAACTCAACTACCCTTATGATTGGCTTGGGCATTAACAATGTATAAATCATAAGGTTTGATCCTTTCAAAAGCCACAATTGAGATAGGTCAAAGAAGAAGAAGAATATTAACATTTGTGGCTATATCCCATGTAAAGTTTTTGGAAGGAGTAATAATATTACCTCCATTTACATATGACCTCTTTGGAAAGCTAAAAAATGGAAAAAAATCTTTCCAAATAAAAAGATGAGGAATAGAGATTGAAACTCTTAGAGGAAAAATAATTTCATGTAATAATGAAAAAAATCATGTACTTATTCATTATTTGACATTTTATGTGGTGTATGGTACATTTTGATGAATACTAAAAAACTTTTTAGATTAAGAATGTTAAATAATGCGAATTAAATTAATATGTATGACAATTCTATATTATTTAATGTAATGTATAATTTACATTTCAAATTATACGTCAAATAAATACACAAAATGCACAATTTCTACTTGCATATCTACCGTAGATAAATGTATGCGTATAACTACCTCAAGAGTGATATCTCTCGGTATCTTTTACATAAATTTATCTAAGATAGATATGCTAGTAAAAATTTAATGATATGTATAATATACAATGAAACTTTAATATACTACACTCAAGAATGTCAAAACATATCAATCCCAATACACCTATCTAACCTATGTGACAAATCTAAAAAATATCAATAAATTTTAAATTTATATAATTATGATATTTATGTTAGTTTTTATAATAACTAAGATAATCGTTGTCTTGGCTATTCTATATTTACATTTTTATGTCCCATATATATTTGTTTGTTTGTTTGTTTTGTTTTGTTTTTTTTTCCAATAATTTACTTAACTATAATTATGGATTATCGGGAGAAATAAGTACAAATAATATATATAAGAAAATATATATATATATATATATATATATATATATATATATATATATATATATATATATATCTTTCTTTTCTTTTCTTTTATAATATATATACATATAAGAAAAGAAAATTAAAGAAAATTATATATATATAAAAGAAAGGAAAATAATATATATAAGAGGAGAAAAGTTCAAATATTTTTTATTTTTTATTTTAATTAAAATAAAAATAATAATACATATATTAAATAAGAGTAGTTCAAATATTTTTATTTTATTTTTTAATTATGTTCAAGAAAGTTTAAATATTTTTATTTTTTATATTTTAATTTTAATAAAATGTATGCCTCTTTATGAATAAATCATTTGGACTATTTATAAAAACTATAAAAGTGATCTTTTTCCGTTGAGCGTCCAGAATTTCAACGATAATCCAATTCTACTTTTTTATCTCTCCTCTTTTTAGAGTTATGGTTTATGTTTGAAATCTTAATTTTATTAATTCTACGTTAGTGTGTTTTGTCATCAATTTTTAATATATGAATCAATTTTTCATTTTAATATAAAGTATTGGATTTTACTTACATTAATTTTATTAACACACCGACAATTTTAATAGGGATGATGGTTTAGAGCTTCTAGATATGTTATAAGAATGTTTATTTAGATTTTTTTTTCAATCTATTTTATAATTATTTTAGGGAATGTTTTCCCAAATTTTTAATTAAAAAATAAACATTAATTAAGTCTATTTTAAATATCATTTAGATCTAATTTAAATGTTTCCAAACTAAACTGTTTTAATTTTTTAATTAATCCAACTTGTTCTTATTTTTTATTTTTTATTACGCAAATGGTTAAAAATCTAAAAAACTGAAATTTCTATTATTAATTTTCAGCAATAAGTTTCAAAGGTTAATTCTTTTTTTCCTATAAGACGACTTCTAGTATTTTATTTTTATTGTCTTTTATTCCCAATGAAAGAGTACAGTGATAAATAAATATTTAAAAATTAGTAAGATTAACTAATATAATATTTAAACTATTAATTTTAATTGCTTTTTTTTTTGTTCGTATTTTGTTTGTTATACACATTTTTTTTTGGGTTTATAGAGTTTCACTAAACAACCATGAATAAGGTATTAGTCTATCATTTATAGCAATAGTCATGAAGACTCGGAATCTATTTTAAAAACTATGTTTATTGGAAACTCATCCATAATAAACTTTATTCAATGAACATTCAAATTTTTTAATTTTAATATATGATACGTCTAATTTGAATGTGTCTAAAAAGTTTTAACACTCAACATTACCCATTTAAATTGTAATAAAAAATGGAAACAAAAAAAAAATACATATATACTTTAAAAATTCAATGTACTCAAAATTTTATATTGAATCTTAAAAAAACATTTTGATTGGAATTGAGTACAAATAATTGTATTTAAATCCATGAATCATATGGTGATTATATTTAGTTTGAAAAACTAAGAACATCTCTATTTATATTTCAATTATAGATAATTAAATTATCAAAAATTATTATTCCATGGGGTTGTGAAAATGTAATTGCATTTTATTGAAAATACTCCTCCCAAAATCTTGACACATGTTAATGATGTAAAAAATGAGGCCAAATTTTTGGAGGTCATAATTTTTTATTTATAGCTCCATTTGAGTTGTCATTCATGTCAAATTGACTATGTCAAAAAACTCGATGTAGACATAATCCATCCTATTTAGTTATGGATATTTTTAATATTTTTTTGAGGCCATACATGATCATATGAGGGTTCAAAAATAGATTTTAGTATTTCTTTGGTATTTTTCTATTCTTTAGAAATTGTATATTTTTTTAATCAGATGTGAAATTTAGTTTAAATTTGTCTTATAGGTTAATTTTAGTGTTTAGAATAATTTTGGAGTTTTTCAGAGCTACATGTATTTTCATGTGAAACTAAAAATAATAGGTACTAAAAATATTAAGTCGAGTTTCAAATTTTGTATGTCAACTGCAATTCTGAGTTGAGGTTTATTTATACATAGTTTGTAATTATTTTAAATATTCAATATAATCAATATAAAGTATTGTTTCAAAATTAATGTGTTTATAAGATTTTTTTGACTTAATAGTATTTAGGTTCATTACTTTGTATCAAAGCAAGTTCAAATCTTGGAGGTATAAGTGATGATGAGAGAATGAAAAAGAATATTGAATGCATCACATTCAATATGTTACATACATTCTTCAAATGATAATTACATTACTATGATGACATACTCTCTACATGTTGACATAATTACATATTTATCACAAGATATAGTTAAATCTTCCATTGAGATGAGTGAATTGAGTGATATATCCTTTATCTCAAAAAAGGGGCATTACAATTGGCTTGCCTTAGAGATCCAAGACTCCATGAAGATAAAAAAATTATATAAGATAGAATATAGGTTTAAAAAAAATACAAAATAAAATTTATTATAGATTAAAAATAATGAAAATTTTGATTTAATAATAGAGTAAGTTTTTTCAAATATTCAAGATTAATGCAAAATATAACAAAGCATAAATTTTTAAAGATTAAAAGTAATATAGAAATCAAGCATACATATATTGGCAGATTGTTAGAGATTATAAGTACATATCAAATACATATGCACTCTATTTTCAAATCCTAACATTAAATATTCATGAACTACATACAAGAACTATTATACATAGTCATGTCTAAAATAGTTACAAGATCAAAGTTACATGCTGAAAATACAATTATAATTGAGCATATGGATCCATGGAATTCTATATCAATTTAAAATATTTTAAAATTCAAGGTCATGATTCTTGTTCATTCACATTTTCAAAGTTTAAAGATACAATTTAAAAAATATGAGAAATTTGGTCATGGTGGGGGCATGAATAATATTCCTTCCCCTTTAATCATAAAAAAATAGAATATAGATACATCTGCGATAGTGTGATTCAAATATGTTATGGGTAATGTAAATTAAATCTAGTGTCAATCAATGGCCTTTCCATTACTTATATAAAATCCATTATGTGGTTCCATATTATGTTGTGTGTGATATAGAATGATGCAGAAAAAATAGCCCAATCTTCTAAAGGCCATAACTTTTGATCCAGAGCTTCATTTAAGCTATTACAAGTGCCAAAATGATCATCTCTAGATGTTTGTTACTGTTCTAAGCTGCTATATCCACTTATAGTTGTTTTTAATATTTTTTAGAGGCCATATGTGATCACCTAAGGGTTCAAAATTACCATTTAACAAATTTTTAGGGAATTTTTTATTTTTAAAAATTGTATATTTGTAAGACTGGATGTTAGTTTCAATTAAATTTCATCCCATAGGCTAATTTTATTGTTTATTTTATTTCATTATATTTTTAGAGTTGCTCATGCTTGCATGCAAAACTTACGAAAAATAGAAGTCTTTTTATAGATTTTAAATTTTTATTTTATTTTTGCATGTGAAATCTAATTTCAAGTTGAGGCTTATTTAATCATGGTTTGGGTTGTAATTATTTCAAATCATCTAATACGAATCAATACGTGTTATTATTTTTATAAGCTTTACCTATTGATAATTTATCATCTTGATAGTTTTCATGTTCATTATCTAGTATAAAAACAAGTTCGAATCTTTGAGGAATAAGCCCTGGCAAGAGGATGAGGAGGAAATACATAGATGAACTGGAATATACAAGAGCTATACAGGTAAATAGAATAATTAATTGAGGTTATCATCAATCAAATAAGAAGATAAGGTTGTGATGAGGAGGACACAGATCATGATGAATAAGTTTAAGAAGAAAAAGAATATCAACAACAACCACTATCGATGGAAGAGAGTATTGTTAAGACTTTAGAAGGAAGAAATGAATGAATCAAAGTTAACGTTCTAGATTATGAAGGAATTTTAAAACTAGAGGAACTGATAGATTAGATGAATAGCATGGAAATTTTCTTCAAGTGAAAGACTATGAAAGAAGACAAGAATGTAAAGTTTACATGCATAAAATTGAAAGGTCATGAATTGATTTGGTGGGATCACCTACAGAAAGAGAGACATAGAAAAGCTAAAGAGAAGATTAATACATGGAAAAAGATGAAGAAGAAGATGAGGAATAAATTTCTTTCTGTATATTATTCATAAACCCTATACAAAAGATTTTAAAATCTGAGGCAAAAAGATCATAGTACACAAGAGTATATAGATAAGTTTTATAAGATTTCCATACGAGTGGAGCATGATGAAATAAAATAGTAGATAGATACAAAGTATGTAAATGGTTTGAAATTTACTATTCAAGATGAATTAAGCATACATAGAATATTTTGCATAGAGGAGGCTTATTAATTAGCTTTAAAGGTAGAAGAAAAACAAAATAGATAGAATTTCATAAGAATGTCTTTCGTTCTAAGAAGAGGTGGATCCCCTCTAAATAGGGGATGAGCTGTGTATAATACCGATAGAGGTGAATCATCACATGGTGTAGAAAGGCAAGATGACAATAGGCAAGGGTTTCAATACCAATAAAGAGGAAGAGGGTTTCAAAGAGAATGAGGTTATGGTGGTGCTAGAGGATGGTTTCTAAATCAACATAGATCTTATATTTATTATAGATGTGGAGAAGAAGGGCACAAAGAATTTGATTGTCCACACTCTAAAGATCAAGAAAAGAGGCAAGAGGATCACCCAAGAGTGAATCTAGTTGAAGCTGAGATCGAAGAGCAAAATATTGAAATTGCACTACTAGATGTTGTATAAAATTGCATAATGAGAAGAATAATGCTCATTCAAAAGAAGGAACAAGTGCAAAATAAAGAAGGAGGTGATGCATGGTTGAGATCAAATGTTTTTTGAATAAGATGTATTTCGAGTGGAAAGGTATGAAAATTAATTATAGATGGTGGAAGTTATGAAAATATGGTTTCTAAATAAATGATAGAAAAACTAAATTTACAATGTGAAAGACATCCTAAGCCTTATTAGATTTCATTGTATAAGAAAGGTAATGAAGTTATAGTAAATAAAAGGTGCTTAATCAAAGTTTCTAGTGTAAAAAGTTATAATGATGAAATATGATGTGATGTTATTCTAATGGATGTATGTCATCTGTTATTGGGAATACCATGCCAATTTGATAGGAAAGTAATTCATGATGAAGCAATGAAAATGTACACTTTTTAGAAAAGTGGTATAAAGGTAGTTTTCTTACCTCTTAAAGAGGAAGAGAAGGCAAAAAGCATGATCTATACTAAATAATTTATCCAATATATGAAGGTGGTAAGTTATTATTATGTATTAGTAGCAAAGAATGAACAAATAAAAATGGTGTCAACACCAACAAAAGTAGCAGGAGTGTCTAAAAAATATGTAGATGTTGTGCCTGATGAGTTATCAGATGGTTTATCAATGAAGATAAATGTTCAACATCACATCGATTTGATTCCAGGATTAGCTCTACCCAATCAAGCAACTTATAAAATAAGTCCAACAAAACATACATAATTAAACAAACAAGTTAAGAAATTGCTAAAAAAGAAGGTGATAAGGAAGAGTATGAGTCCATGTGAAACGCTAGTATTGCTAACTCCAAATAAATATGGAGGATGGAGAATTTGTGTGGACATTAGAGCAATTAAAAAAATTACAATCAACTATAGGTTTTCTATACCACATTTAGATGATATGAAGGGTGTGCTTGTAGGGGAAAAATAGTTTACCAAGATTGATCTAAGGAGTGGTTATTATCATATTTGAATTGGTGAAGAAGATTAGTGGAAAACTACATTCAAGACTATGGATGGCTTATATGAGTAGATGGTGATGCCATTCGGATTATTTAATACATCTAGCATATTTATGAGGGTGATCAAACAGTAATATAAGAATATATTGATAAGTTTATGGTTGTTTATTTTGATGATATTTTAATATTTAATAATACTAATGAAGAACACTTACAACATTTGAGAATGATATTGGATTTGAGAATAGTTTGGTATTTTTGGGATTTGTTGTTTCAGTAAAAGAAGTAAGAATGGATGAAGACAAGATAGATGTAATTTTTGAGTGGCCTATTCTAAAAATAACTATAGAGGTAAGGAATTTCCATGGTTTATAAACTTTTTATAGAAAATTTAGTAGTATTATGGCACCAATAATAGATTACATGAGAGGAAACATATTTTCATAGACTAAAACAGCCACAAAAACCTTTGAATTTTTTAAGAAGATTATAGGAAGACCAATTTTAGCATTACCATATTTTAACAATGTGTTTGACATTAATGGTGATGCTTCATTTATGGGAATTGGTGTCGTGTGGAGTCAAGAAGAAGAGCCAATAACATATTTCAATGAGAAATTAAATAAGGTAAGAACAAAGTGTTCCACCTATGATGTTGAACTTTATGAAATTATACTAACATTAAGACATTGGAGGCATTACCTAGTGCCTAAAAAGTTTATCCTATTTACAGATCATAAGGATTTGAAGTATGTGAATACACAAAAGAAGTTGAATAGTAGGCATGCAAAGTAGGTTTCTTTCTTTCATGGGTATACTTTTGTGTTGAAACATAAATTGGGAAAAAAAATTAGGTACCTATGGATTGAGCAGGAGAATATCATTATTAACTACTATGGTGAGTGAAGTAGTTGGATTTGAAAGTATCAAATAATTATATGATACTTATCCATATTTTGGAAATGTAGGTGAGTAGTGTAAGAATCCATTAATAGGTGGTATAGATGATATTCATCATGAATATATTATATAATAAGGTTATCTCTTCAAAGGGAAACAATTATGTATTATAGTTGGGTCTCTACGAGATAATACAATAAGGAAATTATATAGTGGTAGTTTGGTTGGACATTTTGGTAAGATGAAGAATATATTTGGTGGAGGAAATGTATTTTTGGCCAAAGATGAAGAGATATGTGACAAGGTACGTTTCAAATTATAAAATATTTTGAGTGGCTAAATTTAGGTCATGTATAAAATTCTAGACTATACATGGCATTACCAATTCTAAGAGGACTATGGACAAATTTGAGTATGAATTGTTTATTGGGATTAACAAACACATAGAAAAGTAATGATTCAATTTTTTTTGTTGTAGATAGATTTTCTAAAATGTTTCATTTCATTGCATGTAAGAAATTCAATGATGCCACTAGAGTTGTAGATATTTTTTAAGGATATTTTCATATTGCATATTTTAATACCCATCTTCTTCCGCAAACTATTACTTCATATAGGGACACAAATTTTTTAAGTAATGTTTAGAGGACTTTGTGGAAGAAGATGGGTATTAAGCTACAGTTCAGTAGTGCATATCACCCACAAATAGATGGATAGATATAAGTTGTGAATAGGAGATTGAAAAATTTGTTGAGGTACATAGTGTGGGAGAGGCCCAAGTAATGGGACTTGGATTAACCACAAGCTAAGTTTGCATATAGCAGTTTAGTGGATAGATCAATAGGTAAATCACCATTTTAATTTTTTTATGGGAGAAATACTATGGTTATTTTAGATTTGGTATAATTATCAAATGCAGATTGAATTAGTGATGATGCAGAAGAATTTACAGAGCATATGCAATAGTTGTAAGAAGGGGTAAGAAGAAAGTTGTAGGAAAGCAATGAGAAATATAAAATATTAGTAGATGTCTAAAGAATATTCAAGTTATTGAAGAAGAAGAGTTGGTAATATTTTATACGAAGAAAGAAATATTTCCAAAAGGCATGTAGAACAAGTTGAAGTACAAGAAAATTGGGCCATGTATAATTGTGAAGAAAATTAAGGACAATGCTTCTAAGGTGAGTTTACCACATAATTTTCATATATCTCCAGTATTTAATGTTTTAGATTTATATGAATTTCATGGATAAGATGGTGAAGGATATGAAGATGAATTAAATTGGTAACAATAGGTTCCATAGAAGAAGGAAAAAATAGTATAGGTTTTGGATATGAAGATAGTTATCACAAGGAAAGGGAATTATAACAGGTATTTGAGAAGACAACACTTGGATTACAGAGTGGGAACTGAAGAGGATTGACAAAAAAGTTGTTAGTAGTATAATCAAGGCAACTCTTAGGAGCTAATTTTTTTCAACCAGAGGAGAATGAAATAAAAAAATACGTCAATCTTCTAGAGGCCATAACTTTTTACTCATAGCTCCGTTTGAGCTCTTTCACGGACCAAAATGACAATCCTGAGAAATTAATTTTTGTTTTAAGAATATCTATATCCTTAGAGTTGATTTTTTTATATTTTTATGCCATATATTATTGTCTAAGGGTTTTAAATTACCTTTTAATGATTTTGTGAGAATTTTCTATTTTTAAGAATTGTATATTTTTAGGATCAGACATCAACTTCAATTGAATTTCATCCCATAGGATAATTTTAGTGTTTAGTTTATTTTGTGAGTTTTTTATATCTACTCACACTTTCATTCAAAACTTACTAAAAATATCAGCTATTAAAAATAGACATTTTTTTAATATTTTAGTAATTTTTTTAAATTTTTGCATGTCAACTATAATTTTGATTTGAGGATTATTTAATAATAGTTTGGTTTATAATTGTTTCAAGGTATTAAATACAAATAAATACAATTTATCATTTTCATAAGCTTTGCCTATTGATAATTTATTATCTTAATAGTTTTTGAGTTCATTATACATTCAATTCTAGTGACACTCAATGGCCATGGAATCACTTCCAATGAACCCATCATGATTCCATTTTTGTGTATTATTACATTGGGTACTACTTTCCATTCATGACAATTGGAATAATTCATCTTTTCAAATCAAGGGATTTATTATTTATTAGAAATTTAGAATTGATCACTCTTAATTTACTCTCAGTTCAAATTCTCCAAGTGTTTCAATAAGTAAGAACAATTCTCTGTAATCAATTACAAGATATATATAAAAAATCATTTCCATTTAGGAACACTCCTCCATTGCGCTCATCTCAATTTTAAAATTCTCAAAGTTAAACAATTTAAAAATTTAAAGTGTACAACTGACTAATTCATGTGTTATTTTACTATTTTCTATATTTCAGCGTCCTTTATAATTCAAGTGTATTATCAAATGCAAAGTGTGTTTTAGACACTTAAGTTCATTTTTTTCTCATTTAATTTATCAATTTCAATACTAAAATAAAGAGATGGTGGGATTTAGACAAAAAATTTATCACATGTACTTGACAATGCTAATAATTGACACATCCTAAATACCATGACTTGCACCTAAATACATGACTCTTATTTATCACTCTTATAAACCTTTTATCTATTTGTTGTATAGACCCTTTTCCATTGTTATTATATATAAATCTAAATTTAAAATTATCTAAATACTTAATATCACCCTCATACTATGTCCTACTCAAGATAACTATCCTTGATATTTCTAGACAAGTCCATGTTAGGAAAACAAAAGAGTTATTGTATTCATTACCCCATAGGCTAGTTTCATCTCACACAAAATAACAGCTAATTTCCAAATTTCAAACCATTAATTTGGGTATTATTACACATTTCATAATCTTGGATAAAGTAAATTATAAAAAGGTTCAACTATAAATACATGTCATAGTTCATTCATCATCCCCATTTACTATCACTCAACCTCCACTTGCCTTAATCTTACACATTATTGCACATTGAAAAAAAATTCACCATTCTTTCCAAATTTGAAGACATTAACAAGAAGTATCAATAATCCAAGTTAGATAATTATAAAGTAATGCAATATCTATCATTCAAGTAAAAATTACATTTTAAAAATATATACACATAGTGAAGAAGTATAATTGCACAACCACTCTAGGTGGGATAACTATGTGGTATTTATTTCCCTCCTTAGAGTATTAGATATGTAGGTATAGTAAATCATCAATGGGTGATGTAGGTTAGATCAACTAATTACACTCCCCTCTTTTTTCCCAAGTTTTCAAGTTATCAAAGTTCGCTTAAGGTTTCAAAGATAAAAGAAAAGATATAGTGAGTTCTACATGGCATACTCAAAATAAAGATATCTCAACCCACACACAATGCACAAGATTAAAAGGTGAAACTCTCACATTTAAATTCTATTCCAATAGGAAAATTTAATGTTTAATAGAATAGAACATCTGGCTTTATTTTCTATTTATAGTGGTCTTGTCTATAAATATCTAGACACATTGCCTCTGATTTATGACCATCATGATTATGCTTCTTTATATTTCTTCCTTTTTTCATTGATCATAGTTGACCAGCATAAGTTCATGGTCAATAAAAAAGAGTTACATGCACTATCATCCACTTATAGGGGTCCTACCTAAAAGCAATTTTTTACTTTATTTATGATATTGAGCATGCATAATCACCTATTTTATTAATTTTCACTGTTGAGCATATGAAATAGTCAATATAAATCCATTTTTAAACTAAGTTTTTTTTTTCTTAACGCTTTTCTAAAATATAATATTTTCATATTTATCATTTGTAAAATAATTTTCTTATTATTGTTCATCTATAGCATTCTAATATAATCAAGTTTTACACCTATAATCACACCAAAAAATTTCATAAAATTTTGTAAAAAGGGATCCTGGTTCTCAGCCACCAAAACTTGTAAACTTCACACAAGTAGAGGGGATGTTTATAATACATGTCAACCCAATCCTAGAATTCATATATGTAATTTGACGTGAATAAAATATAAATGATAAATGATCATTTTTAAAAAATAAATAAAATAAAACTCTAATATTTTTCTATCTCAAATAAAATATTTAGCATTTATTATCGATTGAAGGAAGGATCAATGTATAATAAATTACATTTGTATAGTTAATAGAGAAATAATATATTTATAAGCCATTAAACTAAATAATATAACATGATAATTTTTGTAGAGAGGTTTATAATGATGAAAATATGCTTAATGAACTTCCATCCAATTCTAATAATTTATTTTTTGACCAACTAGACTTTGTACATGTGGAGTTATATTTAGATGCAAATGAATATGTATTTCAATGTCCAATGATGAATATTGATTAATTAGATATCATTAGTTACATGAATTAAATAGCCTCTAAACCACACAATACCCAAATAGTAATGGAATCAATCCATGATGAGTGAATAACTCTAATCTACAATGTAGAAAACTAATTGCTTGGCACAAAATTGTAGAATTTCCTATAAATGACTATGTAAAAAAAGAGTTACTTAATATGGATTTTCCCACATGCTTTCCTAATGAAATATGTAATTTGTTAAAACCATGAATGATATAAGCACATCTACATGAATTTACTAAACATTTATTCATATGTAAAGATCACCATTTTCGATGACACTCATGACTTATATATTTTATGATGAACATGGTCTTGTGACATTATGAAAAAAAAATTCTACAGTGTTTGTGAAAAATATCATTAAATAAATGCCAATCACCATAAACTAGTTTCATGAACATATGGACAATGTGCCCCAAATCTATCCCATTGGTTGATGTAGTTGAGTACCACATTGAGGGGTACATGAACTTATTGGAAAAAGTGTCATATAAAATTAAGTGACATGTTGCATAATATCATAAAACATAAATATTTTATTCACATTTAGGGTAGATTATATGTATTATAATTATCTCCATGCATTAATGTAAAGAACACCATAAAAAATCCCCAAGAATCTCAAAAATGACACATAAAATTTCTTATTTATTTCTTGATATAATGGAATGGTACATGCACCTACAACATATAATTATATAAAAAAATATTACAAAAATTTTAGTGAATGTGAAAGATCAATGGTGTAGATATGAATGGAAATATATAGGTTAACTATATGTGCATGGCTTTATATGGTTATAGGAAACACTAAGCATGGAAAATATTTATTTTTTTGAAATTATATCGAGAACAAAAGTCTACACATCAAAATATGAAAAACAACAAAAAATATCCAACATATAGTAAACCAAAAGAGAGTAAACTCACAAAAGTCAAAGTAGAGTTATCGATATTACAATATAAAAAAGGCCCCAAATAGGTAGCATAGTTGAAAAAGTAATAGAAAAAATAAAAGGACACCCAACAAGCCACCCAATAAAGAAGGTGACATCAATAACTAACAACTACTTCCCTGGATCATCAATCACCCTCCTATTAGTGGTTTTATCCACATCTGAACCAATATCTATCTATGTGTCCACTATAACAGGTCCCACATCAAAACTTAAGTCCAGCATAGGTCCAAACTATTATAAATAATTATTATGAGGAGGAATATAGCATTGAACCTTCCCAAGTAGGGATTTCATATTTTTAGATTTAACATATTCTAGGACCTCTTCAGCATATACTTTACCATGTTATAAGGAATTAAGGGAATATAAACTAGATTTAATCCACCATAAAATCATATAACTAGATTTTAAATGTGTGAAAATCAAATTTAATTATGTGGAAATAGCTCCTTCAATCACATTTTAAATGAAAGCATAAATGGAGAGAATAAAACCAGCAATAAAATCATAACACAGATATACTATGGTTCACCCAATGTAGGCTACATCCACCAAGAAATTCCTCTAATAAAACAGTAATCTAAAACAAGATTAAAATGAACTCTCATAGAGATAGGAAAAATATCCTATAGAAAATGCTACACAAAAAATTACACTTTCACCTACATTTGCCCTTTACTATATCTCAAAATTTTCTATAACACACCCTCTAAATTAACACATGAACTTTTCAAAACACCCGCACTTTAAATCTATCTCTAAAAAGACACACCTATAAATAAAATCATCAACAACCTCTAAAAGGTCACGCCACACCCTGTATATATAAGAAATGATGTAGAATTCTATCCTCTAAAGAGAAACTCACCATCATCATCAAGATAGGACTTATCCACCTAGGAAACATGCCATTCCCACCTAAGGAAGCTCATATTCAAGCCCCACTAATAAGGAACTCACCATTATCCTCCAAATGGCACAACTTTCAATGCAAAGAGATAATAACCAGCTCCTAGTAATGAGAAAATGCATCCCACTTGCATAATACAACATAGAAATTATTAAATAGAACATTTAATAATTTTATCCTATAATAAATCATAGAAATTATTAAATAGATCATTAATAATTCTACTCATATATAAATTATTTAATAAATAATTAATTCCCTAGAAAATAAGGAAATTAATCCCACTTCAAAAAAACATAGAAGTCAACATGAAAATTATTAAATATAAATTTAATAATATTCACACACATGAGGAGTAAATGAAAAAGGTGATCCCCACATCCTTGGATCTCTCTCAGCCCCAAAAATGTACCATCATGGTCATGTGATAGCTCTAAAGGGCTCTACACTCAAGGATCTCCCACTTGGAGACCATTTCTACTGAGCAAAATCTATCACTGCTCCATGACCACTAAGGAAAACTAAATCTAAACATAATCTCAATTTTTCCAATGTGACCACCTTTGTCATCATATCTATAGGATTATAGTTAGTATGAATCTTCTCCAACTTCACCAAGTTCTCTTCCAAAGCTATCCTAATGAAGTGGTAACATAACTGAATGTGTTTCATCCTCGAGTAGAAAGCAGAGTTATTTTCCAAATGAATATTACTCTAGCTATCACTATATAGTCTCCTAACTTCCTGGTCATGCCCCAACTCTCGAAACAACTCCTATAACTAAATCATATCCTTATTATCCTTTATGGTAGCAACATACTTTGCCTCTATGGTTGACAAAGCCATAATCTTTTGTATACTAAAAATCTAAGTAACCTCTCTATGTCTAATATTAAATATATATCCTATCATAATCCTCCTACTATCAATATCCCCTACTATGTCTGAGTCCACAAAACCATGCAAAGTGGTATCTGATCCACCATAACATAATGCAAAATCCATGGTTCCTCTCAAATATCAAAGAATCCATTTCACTACCTGCTAATGCTCATGACCTAGATTACTCATATACCTACTAACAACTCCAATTGCATGGGTGATATCCAACCTAGTACAAACCATGGCATACTTCAAGATACCATATATTGATGACTAAGGTACCTTAGACATCTTAAGCTTTTCAGCTTCTATCTTGAGATACTACTCCTTTGATAATCTAAAGTATCCTACCAAAGGAGTACCAATTGATTTAGCATCCAACATACTAAACCTTTCCAAGACTTTATTCACAGACTTTGTTTGGGATAAAACCATCTCCCTCTCCTTCTTGTCATGAGTAATCCTCATACCAAAGATTTTCTTTACAATACCCAAATCTTTCATAGAAAAGGAGTCACTAAGTTATTTTTTGAGTATATGAATATGTTGTATGTTCTTTCCTGTAACTAACATGTTATCCACATACAATCATAAAATAATAAAAGAAACATCATCAAAATGTTTGATGTACATGTAATGCTAAGAATTACACCTTTGATATTCTTGTTCCAACATAAAACAAATCAAACTTCTTATACCATTATTATGGACCTTGTTTCAAACCATACAATCTCTTCTTTAGTCTGCACACAAATTTCTCCTTCCCTTTGACCTCATATCCCTATGGCTACTTCATATACAACTCTTCATTAAAATCACCATGAAGAAAATTAGTTTTCACATCTAATTGTTCTAAATGAAAATATTCAACTGCAGCTAAACCAAGAATAGTCCTAATATAAGTCATTTTTACAACTGGAGAGAAAATCTCATCAAAATTAATACATAATTTTTTTTCAACCCCCTTGACCACCATCCTAGCCTTATACCTTTTTCTCCCTTGATCCTCTACTTTTATTCTAAAGATCAACTTGTTTGGAAATGCACTCTTTCCCTTGGATAGCCTTACCAAATCCCATGTTTGGTTCTCCATTAGAGATCTATACTCCTCATCCATGGCTTGTTCCCATTTCATCTTGGCATCTACCTGCATTAATTATTCATAACACTCTAGTTCTCTATTACCAATGAGTAATAAATAATTAAAAGAAGGATAAAAACGTTTAGGTGCTTTTCTTACCTTAGAAGATCTTCTTACCATAGGATTTTGGGTTCCTTATGTATAAGATTCATGAACTGACTCATTAGATACTTTGCCATCTGCAATGTCATCCAATACTATGTACTCTTTTTGTTCCTATTCTTGTTCCTACGACTAATCCTTATACATGACTTTTTCATTAAATACTACATCTCTAGACCAAAATATTTTCTTATCTTTAATGCTCCATAAATGGAAACCAAAGTCATCCTCACCATATCCAACAAAGTTGCATTTATTTGATTTAGCCTCTAACTTGGTCCTATTATCTTTCTTGATGAGGGCAAAAGCCTCACATCCAAAGACTCTAAGAAAAGAATAATCAACATTCTTATTAGACCAAGCTTGTTCAAGAATGCCTCCATCCAAAGGCATAAAAGGTCCTCTATTAATCAGATATACTACCATGTTAACTACTTCTAACCAAAAATGTAAAGGCAACCCTATATGTAACTCATGATCCTAGCACATTGCATTATTGTTATGTTCATCCTTTCAGATACCCCATTCTACTATGGAGTTCTTAGAACCATCCTTTGCCTACAAATTCCATTGTCAGAAAAATAATCAAAGAAAACATTACTACAATAATCACCACCATTATCTTATCTGAGACATTTTAATTTGAGACCTGTATCATTCTCAACCAAGGCTTTCCACTTCTTAAAAGTGTCCTATACATCAGATTTCTTTTTAATACAATAAGCCCAAACTTTCCTAGCCACATCATCAATAAAAATGGAATAATAATTAGAACCACCGATAAAATATACCTGAGCTAGTCCCCATACATATGAATGTATAAAATCTAATTTGTGCTCTTTCTTTGTGGGTCCAACTTTTAGGAACTTAACCCATTTTGTTTCCCATACAAATAAGTCTTACAAAATTCAAGATCTAGATCTTTCACTCCAGAAAACTTACCTTATAAGATCTCCATACCTTTATGACTTATATGACCAATCCTATAGTGACACATAGTTTTATCTCCATCTACAACAACTAAATCAAAAGAATCAACACTAATAGTCAAATATAAAGTACCAACTTTCTTACCTCTTGAAACCACAAGAGATCCTTTGGTAACTTTCCAAGAATTTGTAGTAAACACAACTAAACATCTTTCACTACCTAATTACCCCACTGAAACCAAATTCCATCTCAACATAGGCACATGTCTAACATCCTTAAGTAGCCACATGTTCCCATTCTATATTTTCACTTGAATAGAACCTTTCCCTACTATATCACATAGTTCATCATCACCAAGATATACATGTCCTAGATTCTCTTGAACATAATAAATAAATAAAATGCCTATGTGGATGGCATGAAAATAAGCCCTTGAATATAATACCCAAGACTCAAAAAAATTATCCATAGAAATAATTAAGGCATACTTATTTTCTATACTTGATGTCACATTTATCTCATTCATTTTCTCCTTGTTTCTCTTCTTGTCCAAAAGTGACCAACAATCCTTCTTTGAGTGTCCACTCTTCCCATAATGCCAGCATATCATCTTGTCTTTAGATCTTGATTTAGATCTACCTTTTGACTTTCTATGGTTGCCTTTGCTCTTGTCCTTTTTCCTCCCTCTAGTATCAGTATAAAAATAATTACTTGAAGATGATTCACTAGTTCTTTTCCTTCACATCTCCTCACTGAGAATCATACCTAGAACATCATCAAAATTCAAGCTTCCCTTGGCAGGGGCTTCATTACTCACAGCCATAACCTAACTATCCCAACTATCTAGCAAAGAACATAAATTTAGCAAAGCTCTAACTTCATCATCAAACTTAATTCGAACTAAAGTTACTATACTTACAACCATATTACAACCATTTAAATGATTAGCAATTGAACCATTCTCATACATTTTCATGTTAAACAATATTTTCATTAAAAAAAAATTATTTAAAGATGAGGGTTTCTCATACAACTTTCCAAGTTTATCCATGAGATCCTTTGTAGTTATCTGATCTACTATGTTGAATGCAATAGAAGATGCAGGGCGTAAATGTATGGCTCCCAAAGTCTTCCTATCAATCGATGTCTAATATGAATCACTCATACTTATAGGTTCTCCTCTTTTCCCCTCCTAAGGGAGTTGAAGTTTCTTATGATACAGGGAATCCTCCATCTACATTTTCCACAAAACAAAATTCTTACCATCAAATCTATCAACTATAAATCTATTTTCTTCTCCCATAGCTCCCACTCAAGCTAATAACCTTTCTTATGATTTACCACTTCAGCTGAAACATCACCAAAGTTTTGATACCTTTTTTTAGGAATTAAAATAATATAAACTAGATCTAATCCACCATAAAATCACATAACCAGATTTTAAATGTGTGAAAATTATACTTAATTATGTAGAAACAATTCCTTTAATCACAGTTTAAATAGAATCATAAATGGAGAAAATAAAACCAACAACAAAACCATAACACACACACACACACACACACACACACACACACACACACACACACACACACAC
Source organism: Torreya grandis (assembly GCA_037957365.1). Taxonomy (NCBI): domain Eukaryota; kingdom Viridiplantae; phylum Streptophyta; class Pinopsida; order Cupressales; family Taxaceae; genus Torreya; species Torreya grandis. The sequence goes on from JARHVA010007830.1 coordinate 355,205, forward strand.
ACACACACACACACACACACACACACACACACACACACACACACACATCATAGTTCACCCAATGTGGGCTACATCTACCAAGAAATTCATCAAATAAAATAGTAATATGAAATAAGATTATAATGAACTCTCTCAAAGATATAAAAAATATCCTATAGAAAATTTTACACAAAAACTTACACTTACACCTGCACCTACACTTTACTATATCACACAAGCTATTATACCACACCCTATAAATAAACACCTACAATTTTTAAAACACTTTCACTTTGACTTTATCTCTTAAAAGCCACATATGCAAATAAAATCATCAACAACCTCTAATAGGTCAAACCACACCTTGTATATATAATAAATGATGTAGAAATCAATCCTCCAAGGAGAAACTCCCCATCCTCATCAATATAAGCCTTATCCACCTATGAAACATGCCATTCCCACCTAAGCAAGCTCATATTCAAGCCCCACCAAGAAGGAACATGCCATTCTCCTCCAAATGGCACAACTTCCAATGCAAAGAGATAATAACCAATTCCTCGTAACAAGAAAGTCCACCCCACTTGCATAATAAATAATAAAAAATATTAAATAGAAAATTTAATTATTTTATCTTATAATACATCATATAAATTATTAAATATATCATTTAATAATATTACTCATATGGAAATTATTTAATTAACAACTAGTTCTCTAGAAAATAAGGAAATCAATCCCACTTCCAAAAAACATGAAAGTCAACATGAAAATTATTAAATATTCATTTATAATATTCACACACATGAAGATTAAATGTAAAATGCACTCCCCACATCCTTGAAGCTCTCTAAGCCCCCAAAATGTACCATCGTGGTCATGTGATAGCCCCAAAGGGCTCTAAGGAGAAACTCACCATCATCATCAAGATAGGCCTTATCCACCTAGAAAACATTTCATTCGCACTTAATCAACCTCATCTTCAAGCCCCACCAAGAAGGAAAGTGTCATTCTCCTCCAAATGGAAAAAATTCCAATGCAAAGAGATAACCAACTCCTAGTAATGAGAAAGTCCACCCCACTTTCATAATGCATCATAAAAATTATTAAATAGAACATTTAATAATTTTATCTTATAATGCATCAAAATAATTATTAAATAGATCATTTAATAATTCTACTCATATGGAAATTATTTAATAAACAATTAGTTCCCTATAAAATAAGGAAATCAATCCCACTTCGAACAAACATGGAAGTCAACATATAAATTATTAAATATACATTTAATAATAATCACACACATGGGGAGTAAATAAAAATGCACTTCCCACATCTTTGGATCTACATAATCCCCCACAAATATACCATCATGGTCATGAGATATCCCCAAAGTGTTCCACACTTAGCACACCCCTTTGAATAAACTTTTCAAGATTGCAGGTAAAAGGATTCTCATTTTCATCAATCAAATCCCAAGGTTCATTTTGATTATCAATATCTTTTTGAATGAGGGGGGTAGTAGTAGGATAAGGTGTTTGAATAAATTCATTACCAATAGAACTTTGGTCAACCTCAAGATCCACAAAATTAACTTCTTCCTCAACATCCTTGTCCAAACATTCATAATCAATCGAACCCGTGTTCTGATAAACCATAATCACATCTTCTTTAGCAACAACCTAGATTTCAAACCATTCTTATTATAATTAGGTGCATTAACCCAAGCATGAACATGATCATCCACCTATTTAAATTAACCCTCCTTAATTTAGTCTGGCTCATATTCACAAATTTTATATTTAGTAGCATAGCTATGACAAAGGCTCCAGTGTAAATAAGAACTAAGTTTAAGGTAGCCTCCAGAATTTACCAAGAAATTAGAAGTAACTTTCAACAATCCACTCCTTATGAACTATTTTAACTATGGATTTAGCACCCTCAACTAAATAAAAATATACAAATAAACAAGGCTATTAATGACTTCAATTGTCAAGTCAATAAGCACTTTAGATTTTGCTTGGAAAACATCAACGTTATTTTTCCACTAGATAAACCACATAACCTTAGTATAAAAAATATTCCAAAATTTCTAAAAAAAATGATGAACTTTATATTTAGGACACATAAACAAACACATTATTAAACCAACCAATCTCACATTCAAAGACCAAAGACCAAAGACCAAACTTTAAGATAACAATTCCAAATTTTAGCATTATATGGGTAGGAAAAAAAATGTTAAATCAATAAAATATCACCACAAAAATAAAAATAAGACTAACCAAAACCACTTTTACACAAAACTTCACCCACATCAATTTTATTGTATAGCAATAACCATATAAAGTAGGATTTATTAGGATCAATATAGGAGGGCCAAATCACATCGAATCTAAAAGTCAAAGAATGCAAAGGATCACAAACATGACAAAGACAATTGAGATAAATAAAGAGGATCTTAGATAAATATATCTTATCATACAACATTTAGTGGATAGATAATAAATAAATTACCCCTTTAACCATTTAAAACTATTGTAAAACTCATCCTCATCATCCATGACATAAAGAATGTTAACACTTTGTACAGATTTGATAAGCAAAGTATAGGTCCTATGTCAAGATGAAGGAGTTTGAAAAATAGTTAAAATTTATATCCAAGAGGACCAACCATAATAATATTAAAAGTATCTAAAGTTTCTCAACTCTTTAGTGACCCAATCAAGGGCAGAACATCCCCTGGTGAGTGAAAGAGGCCACCTGTTAATAGATAGATTCAACCATAAAGATCTATACCCCTGGAAGCATGTCCAAACCAAATAAAAACATGTTTAATAGTGATAAATGGATTGAATAAATATTTTTATATTCAAATAGAACCAAATATGGTGGATCCTAAATCTTTAACTGAAAAATGACATATAAGAAAGTCAACAATATTGAGACCTTTCCACTTTGGTTTACCATTAGGGAAGCCTCTAAAAATATTGTTTTCAACTAAGAATTTTGATGGTTATTATCTTTTAAGGGATTTGATAATACATTTAACAATAAGAGTAATACCTTGGATCCTAAGGTCTTTCAAACCAAGGCAACCAATTTTTTTGGGCTTACAATAGAATTTCTAGGAAATAGTATGTCTTTTATTATTTCCTTTACTACCTGACCAAATAAAATATCTAATAATTATATGAAGTAGATTAACATAGGATTTATTAAATATCTAACAAGAAGTATAGTAGATAATTTAGGAAGCTAAGACTTTTTACATACCTAAATCCTACCAAGAAAAGAGAGTGGGTGGCCTTGACATTTCTTAATCTTTATATTAGTCTTAATAAAAACCCATTCCCACATAAGTTTGAAAGAGGGAATGATAGCAAAGGGAATGTTAATATATCTAACCAACTGACTAGTTCATCTCCATTCCCATCCAAAATAATAAATCCAAGTGGGAGGAGTGTCTTTCCAAACCAACATAAAGGACTTATGTATAACCACTCTAGAAATAGAACTAGAGACATAAATCTCAATTCTTAAGGCAACCTCAACCAAATTAACTTCTTTAAGTTTGACATAAAATTTTAGTATCATTAGTAAAAACAACATCAATCAACTCATACTTATTTGAAAAATAAATCCCTTTAATCAGGGGACCCATCTGAACACTTCCTAACAAGTAGTGTAACACTTCTACCACAATCACAAACAAAGATGAGGCAAAAGGGAAACCTTTTATGATGCATGTTGGATGAGAAAAAGAATCAGTAAGTTCACTATAAACTTAAATAATTATAGAATAATATTTTAAAATAACATTGATCATTCTCTAAAATATATCTTGAAACCCAAAAGCTCTTGACATTATTTCAATAAAGGGCCATTCAATTCTATCATATGCTTTCTCAAAGTCAATTATAATCATATCAACATCTTGTTTGTAATCTTAGGACTAGTACATACCCTCCTAGTTAGTAATAAGGTTATAAATAATATATTTACCTTTAAAAAAATGAGTCTGAGTTTCATAAATAATTTAGGAAGAGAGACATTTGGCTCGGATTTTAGCCAAGATTTTATAGGAGACATTTAGGAGAGTGACAAGTCTCAAATTTCTTACTTGATGGGGGTTACCATCTAAAAGGATGTTCTTAACAACACCTCTTTTGACCTCTTGGATCAGAAAACTAATATAAATAACTTTATTATAGACCTTAAGACATTCATTGGCAATCTAATTTTTATTATCCTTATAAAATTCACTAGGGAAGCCATCAATACCCAGAGCTATATCATCTTTTAAGGAATAAATAGTCTTTTCAACTTCTCCCAAAGAAATATCCTTATCTAAACATCTATCTTGATCTCATGAAAAAAATTTGGGACACACTGATCACAAAGAATCCTATTCTGTTCTATTTGAGAATTGGTACCATCAGTCAAGAAGAGATTAAAGTAAAAGTCATGTAATGCCTTTTTTATATTAATAGGATCATGAGAGAGATTACTCTCAATTTCAATACAATAAGTATTATTATTTTGATTCTATATTTTCAAAAAATGGAATAAAAAATTTGGAACCCCTATCACCAAGTTTGAGCCAAGTCAAATGGGAGTGAATCTGAGCACTTTCGAAAGGTAGATTTAGTATAGCCTGATCTAATGCTTTAGGGAATTGAGCTCATAAAATATTGTCCCATTGGAGGGATTATTTTTAAGGGAAATTTTAGAGAAAAATTATTTTTCCTAAGATATCCTAGTAACTTTATTTCTTCGTATAACTTTAATATTACTATAGGTTCTTGAAAAAAAATTGATAAGTCAATATAGGATTTATATTTAAAAATGGTAGAGGATTCTAAAGAAAGTTTCTAATATTACAAGAATATAAGAGACCATCCATATAGATTTGGTCATTTATATGAGAGAAATTAAATTTATAGAGACTTTTCAAAGAATTAATATCTCTCATAGCATCATCATTCATGGAAACACCAATCCCAATAGGATGGTGATCCATGATTTTGAAGGACAGGGAATTAACAACATTACCAAAACTATTTGGATGCACTTAGAATAAGTCACCATTCAATTAGAATCTATCAAGCCTGGAATAGAACCTTTTACCATTGGTCTGATCATTTTACCAAGTGAACATGATTTATTTAATTTATGTTTTTAAGTGTTGTCATTGATGTCAAGGTTGATGTCATTGATGTCAAGGTGCATCTAGTGAAGATGCATGGTGAATGATCTTTGACGTATGAGCTTCCGAGATTGATGTGACAAGATGCATTTGAAGGTGAGAGAGAATTTGAAGGCAAGAGAGAATTTAAAGGAAAGATATAATTTTAAGGAAAGAGATAATTTTAAGGTAACTAATTACTTATGTTTGCATGAACGTACAAGTTATTGATGTCAATTTTCATAAGAAGCCTAGTCATGAGCCTAGTCATGATCAAGAGGTGTGTGCATGATATGACAAGGAAGGATTGTTGAGGATTATATTTTCTACTATTTTTGAGTGTAGAATAAATTAGTGAAGGTCTATTTTATTTTTATATGATATGTTATTTCTGTGTGTGGATTTTGAAAGTTTTCCAAGGAAGGCAAAGTGTAATGTGTGTCTAAGAAGGCCTAATAGGTCTCAAGAAGACTTAAAAGAAAAATGAGGCCTAATTGAGTCATGTTAGAATAAAAGGGACTCAAATATCATTTTATTCATGTCCAAAATATTTCCTAAGACTTATTTTATGGATTATTTAATAGTTTAAGGGTATATGGTCGAATAAGGTGTATATGACCAAGGAATGGTATATATACAAGGCAATATTAGACCTATATGGGTAAAAAATGAGTATGTTAATGGAATAACACTTTTTTTTAGCATAATAAGGTATTTTATACTAGGATAGGAGTGTATAGGATCTATAATTAGGATCTAATAGTGTGTCTTTGTATAAATATCATGATCATATGACTTAATTAATCTTGAAGAGACCTAGTTGAACTAAGATGACTAGAAGGTAGTTTGAGAGGGATAAGAGTGTGAAGAGATAAATAAGTGATCATCATATATTATATTATAAGCAATATATTTTTAAGGTGATTAAATAAATAAGGTAGCTAATTTAGTGTTGATTCATCTAGGAGGTTGGTGCCTCCTTGTAAGTGGGTTCTTGTTAAAGCCTAAACAAGTGGGTGCTTGGCTAGTTGGGATTGGTACTCCATATGGAGTTGATGCTTCACAAAATTTGGTTGTTGTATTTTATTAATTTAATCTATTTATAGATATCATTTTATTTCCTTCCCTTTGAGGGTTTCCCACATATGTGATGTGTTCTTATGTTTCATGCTTATATGGATAAGTGTTTATGCATGCTAGATCTATATGTTTCTTTGAATGGTTCATGTTTACATAAGTTTAATTGATAATAAAGGTTTTGAATATTGATTCACCCCCTCACTATCATTAATTTTTCTTCCAAAATTTCGTATCACATAAGGTCCTTTGAAGCAAGCCTAATAGCCTAAAGGAGGTCTTAAAAGCAAGGATGGCTTGTAGTCAAGTTCAAAGAGGTTTCTCTACCAATAAGGATTCACTATTAAATGGGACTAATTATTTTTTTTTGGATTATAAGAATGATGAAATATATAATATAAATGTGCCATGATGTATGGTAGTTAGTTGTAGATGGATACACTCCACCTCCTACACTACCAATTGATACAAAAGGCAAGAAGGAAAGTGAGAGAAATTCCAAGGTAATTAATATCATTCTATGTGGCCTATCATAGGTAGTGTTTGTGAAGGAAATGAAATCTGAGTCATCCAAGATGATATAGGATAATTTGAAGACTATCTATGAAGGATACACCAAGGTGAAGATGGCTAAATTATAGAGCCACAGAAGGCAGTTTGAAAGTTTGAGTATGAAGGAATATGAGAGCATTGCATCCTGACGATTAAGGGTTGATAAATTTGTTAATGTCATTAATGGTCTCAAAGAATAAGTGAAAGAGTCTAAACTTGTATAAAAGGTATTGATATCCATAACTTCTAAATTTGATTCAAAGGTGTTTGTAGTAGAAGAAATGTAAGATCTAGATACACTTCAGATGGATGGACTTCATGGCATATTGATTCTCTATGAAATGAGAACATATAAAGGTAGACCTCCTAAGAAGGAAACATCATTCAAAGCCAATAATTCAAAAACTAGGAACGTCAATGATGAGGTATGTTTAGATATTAATGATGATGAGTTGATAGCCATATTTTCTAGTAAATTGAGGTTTGTATCTAGTAAATATAGGAGTAAGTTTCCTTTCAAATGTAGTAAGATTGGTCACTTTGAATCTAAATGTCCTAATAAGGATAATATTTTGAGTAGTCTACTAATGATAAGTCAGGTCTTGGTTTCAAAATAGATCAAAAAGAGAACAAGAAGAATGCTAATGTGAATAAGAAGGTCAACCTCAAAAACAATATGAAGACAAATTATGTTATGTATCCTAGTTCATAAGTTATGAATAATCATTCAATGGTTACTATTTCTCATGTATTTAGTTTGGTCATAGAGCAAGAGAGTGTATAAGACCATTCAAGAATGAGTACTCATGGAACTATGGAAGGATTCATAATTCACATCAATAAATATATATGAGTGATGTTTTTTACTATAATTGTCTTAACATTGGACATATTTCAAGATTATATCATCATGAATCATCAAGATAAAATAATAATATTCAAGCTCCTAGAGTTTAATAAAGAAGACAAACCAAAATGTTGAAGCCAAAGACAATCAAGCTTAGTCCTAATCAGTCTATAAGCCAAAGTGGATTATTTTATATGGTATAACATAGACTAGATATTGAATATTGACAAGAGTGTTCATTATAAAATCATATTTTTGGCCACATATATGATGAAAAGGTCAAGCTAAAGAGGATAATAAAGCCTAAAAGGATCTTAAAGTATCATCAGTCTTTTGAGAGCAGGGAGATTTGGTAATATCTTGAGTTTATATTATTTTAGTTCCCTATGGTAATAGGTGACTCCTTTAGGATTCATAGAGACACTCATTAGTCAGTGGAATATTAGTATATATCATGAATACATGTTGAATAATTTTGATAGAGTTGGAAGTTTTGTTGATAAATGAGAGGTAAGCAAAACATTGTTCCTTGTTTCTAGTAGTTGATAATTGAGCTTGATCTGGTTGACAAGTAATATTGTTATTAGTTGTTTGAAGGAATATAAGGATTTTCTAAGAGTCATAATGAACCATGTGGTGATCTCAAGTTGTGAAGACAAAAGAGGAGTCCCTTATTCCTCAATTTATGTTAAGACTATGGTGACCTAGTGTGTTATTAGAGGTTTGAGTCATGTTAGTCATGTAAAGGACAAGGTGAGTGGTCTTGTGATCTAATTTCATTTGAAGGATGTATGCATGGAGTAAGGGGGATAATTTTAATCTAATTCTTCATATTCTATTTGTTGAGATTTTGCTGCAAGAATTTGTGATTCCAGATGTTGTAAGTGTGATCATGTTTATTTGAGAAAAGATCCAGTTTTGAGAGAATGATCAGTTTCTAAAAGTGATTTTCATCTAGTTTTATTGATAAATAACTCATACTAATCATAATTTATTGATTTTAAATTATATATTGAAATTTTTTGGAATACCCTTTGTCATTAATGTCAAAGGGGGAGAAATAACATAATGGGGGAGATAGGATTGCTTAGGTTGTAGTGTGTTTGCCATTAATGACAAAGGGGAGGGTTTTTTAGAAGTATTTTTATTGATGTCAAGTTTTATTTAATTTATTTCAAGGTTTATGTCATTTATTCCAAGTTACATCTAATAAATATTCACGGTAAGTGATCTTTGAGGTATGAGCTTGTGAGCTTGATGTGATAAGGAAGCCATGTGACAAGATGCATTTGAAGGCAAGAGAGAATTTAAAGGCAAGATAAAATTTTAAGGAAAGACATAATTTTAATTAAAAATATAATTTTAAGGAAACTAATATCTTATGGTTTCATGAAGGTAGAAGCCATTGATGTCAAGTTGGATAAAAAGCCTAGTCCTAAGCCTAGTCATGACATGAAGAGGTATTGCATGATATGACAAGGAGATATTATTGAACATTGTATTTTATATTTTTTGATGTGAAGATTAATTTCAAGGTTTAGGTCAGATTGAATTTTTTAGTGTTGTGATTAATGGTTCTTGTGAAGGTATGTTGACAAATAGGTCTGCAAGAGTGTTGTTCTGAGCAAGACTAGTTGATAGTATGTGTTGTGACAATCTTATAAGCATTAAAGGTATGTAGTGCGGAAGATATTATTTCATTGTTATTATTATTATTTTATTATTTATATTATTTTCAAATATATGAAGGCATGGGTCTTTGAGGCCAACTACAAGTAGCCTAAGCCTAGTCATGGCATGAAGAGACCTTATAACAAGGTATGAACATGATGTATTGATGATATGAGTGAACAAAATAATGAGTGGTTGTATGAGGTTTTCTGATAATTTATGTGATGCATTGGATAAATCATGAGAGTCTCAAGGTGATCTTACAGTGGTAGGACCTTCATACCAAGTCTGCAACTAGACCACTTCTAGACCCTTCCTAGCCTAATGATGTATAATGATATGTTGTCAAGGAATGTGAAGTATGTATGGAAGTTTTTGATCATAATATATTTTTATTTAGTATTTTATTAAGGTGGAGAGTGAATTTAAATAGGCATGAAGGTTATTTCTAAGGCCTACTATGGTTTTCAGGTTAAGGTCTAAAGAGGAAAGAGAGAAAGAGTGTGACCTAATTATGGGTCAAGATCAGATTTCATGGTGTTTGAGATAATATAATGATTTAAAAAATTTAATATTTTTTATATACATTTTCATGAATTTTTAGCTTCTATTTTGAATGGAAATCTGTGAAAGGTGATTTTTAGGTCTCTCAATTGCATAAAATGAAGGGTTTTCAACCTGAGAAAGATTTTTTTGTGCTCATTAGCTTGTTAAATATTTGAATGGGAGAATAATTATTTCATGGTATATTTTTAATGTTAATAGATAAAAAACTTATTCATTATTTTTATAATTAATGGTCTATGCTCTATGAATGATCGTTAAGAGTGGAAACAGGTTTAAACCCTCTTATAACCCTAATAAGGACCCAATGTTCAATATGTTAATCAAAATTCTCCATAATGGATTGGTATTCTTAGGTAAGATATTTTATATAGTATTTTACTCACCCAAGTACCTCTAGGTGGTATTTTTTAGAGAGAGGAGAGAGAAAATGTTGATTTATAAACTTGTTTCTGAAGAAGTTGTTGTAGAAGTCAAAAGTTTCATTAGACATAGTAAGCGAATGGATGGAGGAAAAATTTAGAGACTTATGTTTTATTTCCATGAATATTTATAGATAGGATATATTCCTAAATTATTATAAATTGGTCATCCAAGTTAGCCAGTTGCTAACAAGCCTAATGATGTAAACAATGAAAAACCCAGGCAATAGTGAGAAGATGATTAAGATTTTTGTTATCACGATATAATGATAAAACCAAGTGAATATATATTTTTAAATGAATATTATATCCTATTCATGCTTTTTATAAATCTTGGAATTCAAGTATAGTGGTGAAAATGATGAAGCTAAATTGGCTTGTCAAGCTTAGTGAGGTCTATGTGTAATGAGGTCAACAAATTAGTCTATAAGACCAATAGTTGCCACTAGACCATGTGATGTTTATATTTTAAAATGGTTTTTATATGTCATAATATTATATAAATTCATAATAATTCATTTTAAATTTATATACAGGTGTTGGAGGTTTATGTCACCATGACTGGTCTTTAAAGAAAACTAGCAATTCTAAGTGAGTGAGTTACAGAGGTGTTTTTAAGGCTATGTGCCCTGAGTAGAAGTGTCTAATGAATTTGGTGATGGCCATTAGTTAATTTATAATTTTTATATATAATATTTTTATCATAATTTATTGGATTAATTAATTCTAAACTTTAGTATTGAAAGATAGATTTTTTAGTGTTGGCAGGCCTAATAGGATTAAGTACTAATGAGGTGTTTCAAGTAGTGATTTGTTGTAAAAGTTATTTTTGATACTATAATAAATTATTGGAGTTATATTCAATTTTTATATGATATTTTCCTACTATTTATTGGGTTTTAAAGTGTTCCAAGGAAGGCAAAGTGTAATGTGTGTCTAAGAAGGCCTAACAGGTCTTCATAAGACCTAAAAGAAAAATGAGGCATAATTGAGTCATGTCAGACCAAAAAGGACTCAAAGATAATTTTATTCATGTCAAATATATGTATTAACACCTATTATATGGCCTACCTAAGAGGTAAAGGATGTATGGCTGACCAAGTGGTCTATGAATAAGGAATGGTATATATACAAGGTAGTTTGAGGCCTATTTGAGTAAGAAATGAGTATGCAAATGGAATAATACTTTATTAAGTATAATAAGGTATTTTAGACCATAATATGAGTGTATAGGCTATAATTAAGATCTGACAGTGTGTTTGCATATGAATATCAAGGTCATATGACCTAATTAGTCTTGAAGTGACCTAGTTGAACAAAGAGACCTAAAAGGTACTTTGAAAGGGATAAGAGTGTGAAGAGATGAATAAGTGATCATCATATATTATATAATAAACAAGGTATTATTAAGGTGATCAAATCAATTAGGGGGGCTAAGTTTTTGTTGAATCATCTAGGGGGTTAGTGCCTCCTTGCAAGCGAGTGTTTGGCTAGTTTGGGTTGATGCTCCATGTAGAGTTAGTGATTCAATAAATTTGGTTTTTGTCTTATAGGACTGTATTATATTTGTATATATCAATGGTTTTTATTCCACTTAAATTTTTCCCACATATGTGATGCATTCTTATGTTTCATGCTAATTTATATAAGTTCTTATCCCTACTAGATCTATATGCTTGTTTGAATAGTTCATGTTTTCTTACGTGTAATTGATAATAAAGGTTTTAAATACTGATTCACCCCCATCTTAGTCATTTTTATTCCAACACTTTAATTTTTTCCTTTATAGAGAGGGTCAGCGACTCTATGCATTCTCTTAAATTTAGACCAAAAGAATAGTTTATTATATTTACAAGACTCAAGGTCTACCCTACTTTGTCTTCCTCCACCATATTAAAATCCCCCCAAAAAATCAAGGGAAATTCTTAATATTGGAATCAATCTAGTTCTGGAGCTCAAATCTCTCTTTATATTCATTGAGAGCATCAACATTGCAAAGATGAAAAGATTTATTCTACTTTTTAAACTGAACCCAAATAACTATATTAGAGAGAGATAATCCATGATCAATAACATAATCCCAAAAATCATTATTAATCAATATGGGTCCCCTCCACCCCTAATTACCTTTATGATGTTTGGTGGAAAACTAGACAACATTTTGACAAATAAAGTTAAGGACCAAAGAAACATCGGATCTAATAGATTTGACCTCTTGCAGAAAGAAGTCCAAATTCTCTCTAGAATCCTTCAAGTACCTCATAATCATTTTTTCAGCAGTTGATTCTAATCCCCTTACATTCTAACTAATAATCTACATAGATAAGTAGGGGGGAGGTCACTTTCCTTGGCTTGGGAGATTACGCTGACTCTTGTAGAGCCTTGTGAAACACTTAAGGACCTTAATCTATTTTGGTTTTTTTCTTATTGTACACATCACTTCCTCCAAGGGAGATATCTTTAGATTTATTACTATTAATCCTAGAATCCAAATAATTAAGATGAATAGAAATCTCTATCTTAATCCTTTTTCCACCTTATTTAGACTTGTAATTTTTAGACATATTATGGTGCATGTTGGAAAAGGGGAAAAAACATGAGCAAGGGAGGACACTATATTATTTAGTTTCTTTAACATAGGTGAGACAATCATAAGAGAAGATAAATCACCATTTTATTTTAAACTTGGTGGTGATAAGCTAAGAGGGGTACATTCTCTAACATCATGGCGATCTATCAATAAGACAACATATTCATCATAGATATAGTCCTCAAGATGGGAAACAAAAGAATCCATTGAGACACTATAATCAAGGAAAGCCTATTATAAATCAATAGGGAGTATATTTTGATATTCAGATATACATGCATCTATATTAATAGGTATTAGGGATGTGTTGTAGAGCTATGAGAGAAATTAGGCAAATCCTTGCCTTTCTCTTCATGTTTACCTAAAGAAAATTTCCCCAAAGGAACATCAAGGGAGTTACATCCATTAAGAGGTTCATCTCTAAAAATAAGGTTTTCAAACATTTTTATATCTTCTTTTAGAAATGTGCCCATCATGTAGTCATCCTTCTAAGAAACCTAATATTTCTACTTATTAAGGCCAACCTCTTTGTTATACAATAAATGGTAGTTCTTCCTAAAATTACCATATTTTTTATATAAAAAAATAGTCATTTAAACCTCCCAATCCTTTAATAGCACACACATTAGATACTCTTTGATTTTAAAAATAAGTGAATCTGGGAAAACATCAAGTGGTTCTAAATAAATGATAATCTTAACATTCATATTATAAAAGGAACTTATTGTGTACTTAATTCAAAGGACTTCACCTAAAGGATTTATATCTTGAGGAAGAAAATTCTAAAGTTGAATAGGAGCATTTTCAATGTTTACCTATCTAGGGTGCTTTTGAAGACCACATCATTACAATCAATGTTAGGGTTCCATGGGACAGCCTAAAAAATAAATTAACCAACATTATATAAGGGTTTACTAATATCCCTCCTCTGCTTATTATATTTTTAAAAAATAATCATAAAAACTTCCTTTTGAAGCATTATATATAAACTAATATATATCCCCATTTTATTAACACACATTATGTTGAGCCTATTATCAAATAGGTTTATTGAAGGAAAAGAATTTTTATCTAAATAGATAAAATAAACTACAACTTTTTTCAAATGAGTTTCTCCATGTAAAAGGTGTTTTTCCATTGAGACATTCAAAATCAGAGTAAGGGTTTTCTCAAGGATAGGGCATTTACAAATTTGGGCCTTGACGTGATCCCTCACTCTATATTCAACCTTATTGCACTCTTCCTACAATATAATCTCACTAATTTTTTTATTTGAAGCTCCAACCTTTATTTCACCTTCCTCAACAAAAAGTGACCCACTACCCTTAAAATGACAATCTCTACTGGAATCAAAATCACTGACAATTTCATTAAAATCACCATACCCATCACTTCTCACACATTTAGGATCATATTTTTCATCACTCACCATAACTAAATTAATACATTTGTCCCTCTTTTATCCAATGGCCATGCACACAAAAAAATAGGTGGAGGGATGATATAAAACATGAGGCACCCTTAAAATAAACAAAATAAAAATAAATTTAAAGGGAAATAAAAACAAACAAGCATTAAAAAAATTGATGTTACCAAGGAAATCCAATAGCTAAAACACAATAATACACAGGGATAAAAGGTAACCAAGTTGAAAAAGAGAGAGAGTTTGGGACCCCATCAATGGAGGATGACTCTTTGCCTCCACATTGGAGAGCTCCAAACACCCCTCTACTTATTTTGCCTCTTTGAAAATCTTGATTGTAAAAAACAATTATGATCTACAAAAAGATCAAAATTTTATATGCATGGAATCTATGGAGAGATCAACATCAATGAAACACACATGTATGATATCAATCATTTTGATATCTAAATTTTAAAATATTCTTGGATCATATAATGCTAATAGATAAACATTTATTTATAATCCATTATAGGTAATAGAAAATTTTATGCAACCTCAATATATTCTAGATACAAAATAAGTATAACATGTGGATCATGACCATCACTATAAAGAGATACATAAATGTGTATAAAATTATACAATGTGTAATAGGGGTGATAACCTATGTAAAAAAACAAGAATGATTATTTGTGGGTAAAATGTTCAAATGTGTTAGGCCCAAAATTTTGACTAAGTGTTGTCTTATTTTGGCACAAACCTAGTATAGCATGGGAAGACCATGGTGTGAAAAAACCATGGTACATGAATTCTTAGTGTAGAAGCACCATGGCATGAGACCTTTTGGGCACAAGAGGATAACTGTGTAGATGAGACCAATGTAGGAGGACCTAGTCAAAGGAGAACAAGTCATGGAGAAACTGAGAACATTGGACTTGGAATGAAATCAAAAGACTAGGGGATCACATGAGAAGTAGGAATAGTTAGGAGAGTGATTCATATGGGACACTTCAACCTTATTTATCAGAGGTTTTTCACCATCCCACAAATAATGGAACATATGGCCACTACTATATAGCATAGAGTGAGGATCTAAGGGCATAGGGACCCAGGTCTTTAGGAAAAACTTATTATAAGTGTCATGAATCTTAGTATATTGAGATTCCATGCACCATTCACTCATAAAATTAATGTTTATAACACTTGGTCAAGTCAAAACAAGTATAAATTCCCTTGTTGTAATCTTTTGTGAGGATGATCTTTTGGAGAATAGATGATGATGCTTTACCTTTTGGTTCATTAAACATCTAATATAAGATATCATATTTTGCCAATTTATGTCTTGAATGATGGAATACATTAAGTTTTGGACTTGGATATGAGTTATTTCTTAGTCTCTTATTATTGGTATCTTTTTCTTTTCTAAGTCACTAATGTTAGATAATGATGGTGATCTATGTAGTAATAATAATAATTACATCTAGAAATAGAAGGATCATGGTAGTATATTTGTGCTATTAAATAATCCTTATTTTTGAAAGACTAGGGGAGAACATGAGAAGAAGTTATAGTTAGGAGAGTGATTCATATGGGACACTTCAACCTTATTGATCAGAGGTTTTTCACCATCCCACAAAGAATGGAACGCATGGCCACTAGTATATAGCAGAGAGTGAGGATCTAAGGGGGTGGGGACCCAGGTCTTTAGGAAAAACTTATTATAAGTGCCATTATTCTCAGTATATTAAGATTCCATGCACCATTCGCTCAAAACATTAATGTTTATAACACTTGGCCAAGGCAAAACAAGTATAAATTCCCATGTTGTAATCTTTTGTGAGGATGATATTTTAGAGAATTGATGATGATGATTTACCTTTTGGTCATTAAACATCTAATATGAGATATCACATTTTTCCAATTTATGTCTTGAATGATGGAATACATTAAGTTTTAGACTTGGATATGAGTTATTTCTTAGTCTCTTATTATGGGTATCTTTTTCTTTTCTAAGTCACTAATGTTAGATAATAATGGTGATCTATGTACTAATAATAATAATTACATCTAGAAATAGAAGGATCATGTTAGTATATTTGTGATATTAGATAATCCTTGTTTAAAACTACATAAAGAGAAAGATATGGACAAACATATATCATTGTGTTACAAAACCTTTAGGAATTGGTCTTTCACTACATGCTTCAAGTGAGCACATGACACCTAAATTTTGTGTGATAGGTCCAACACACTACTTTGTTGGGATAAACTTTAGAATCAAAGCTAGAATTAACTAAAATAACCCAAAATTTTAGTTCCATTACCAGGAAACATAGCACTCAAAACATAGTCATGGGAAAATGTTTGAGCGTATTATGCTAGAAAATATAGAAGAATGGGTTATTAGTACTAAAGATATATTTGTAGTTCCATATCTTGGACAAGGAATCTCTACATGACATTAGGTGGAGTAGAATCTCTACAGTCCTTTGTATGAAACCTTCTTTTTGGATCTCCTAGTTATTTTACATGTTTGACTACTATCATATGCTCAAGGATGATTAAGAAATATTGGAAGGAGGTAGTTTTGGACACTAGAATGGCAAAGGGATCTAGCATGACTTGGTATCCCATAGATGCAAGCAATTAAATTTTGGTGGAGAGGAGTTTGGAGTATCTACATTCTAAAGTACATTGTGACCACCTATTTATGTCTTGAAGAAGCCAAATTATAATTCCTTCAAGAGTTATGGTGTCACTATCTAGCTTTTTTGATATAAAAATTAAGAAATTAATTATTGACCTTGGATTAGAAACCATACCAATGGATGGATAAATACTCTTATGCATGAGTTGCACATTTGAAATGGGAAAGTAGAGGTTGATTTCAAATTGTGGGTTTAAAATGGTAGCCAAATAGCATGCACTATGGAAATATAAGTATGATGAATCTTGACAAAGGATCACGGGAGTTAGTAGCATGGGAAGAGATCAAGAAAACTCAAGAAGTGATGTTAGGAGTCATAGTCAAGTGAAAACACATGAGGACCCCATCACTTTTGAACTGTGTTTTATGTTATTTCCATCTTATGAAAGAAAAACAAGCTAGATGAAAGTAATTGAGGAACCAAGTCTAAACCAACCTAGCCCCCCCAACATTATGTGTGCTCATGCCTTTGAGTTAGATGTAGTACAAATTTGAAATTAAGATATAGAAAATTTAGATTTAGAAGTTGAATTGGTAAGGAATATTGAAATTGATTTAGTTGAGGCTCATTTAGAATTAACATTATCTTTCCCTATTCAAGGGAATTCTATGGCACAACTTGGGATACCTAGTGGACCTAGCCTTCAAGAATAGAGTGTAGACCCAACTTTAGTTACCCAACTATGTTCCATGCCAAGCACTACTGTTGGAGGTGCTAGAGGAGGACTAGGTGGTGGTACAGGAGGAAGTGGACTCCCTTCTCAACAAATCAGGGATGGAGGTTCTTATAAAACACCTACCCAAACACCTCAATTGACCATGGTATACTACAATATGACATTACATTTACTTAAATACTGAGGGATGTAAAATTCAACTGAGCATGTCCACAAGTGTGAATTGATTTGGAGGGCACGAGGCATCACATCTTATGAATGTGAAGCCACATAGTTTTGAATTATGCTATTAGAAAATGCACATAAGTGGAACTATAAGTTTTACCCTTAGCATGTGGTGGTCAATTTTGATTAGCTCAAAATAGCCTTCTTTCAGGAGTATGACATTCCTGAATTTGAATATCAGAGTATAATAGCATTCAAGGACTTACAGAGAACATATGTGAGTATGGCACAAGGTTTAAAACCATGATGTATAAACTATTATTTTAAATTAATGTTGCCTATCATACATAATGGTTTGTGGGAGGATTATTACTACCCTTCCAGCTAACCTTATCATAGCAGACCTTCACTAGCTTGCGTAAGTCCTTGGAAGCTACTATTAAGGATAAAGCAGTTAGAAGCATTGATATCAGGATTAGTCCCTTTATGGAGGCCTAGATATCCTCAATGGAATTGTATTTGGAAAAATTAATAGACAATAATTCACATGAAACATGCTGTGGTGTTTGGTACACAAACTATGAATTTGAAGGATATACATGGAGTAACTACGCATGTAAGAACATCCACACAATACTTAAACAAACATGTGAAATCTTCTTTGAGGAGCATGATGTCTAATTTTGTCCTATTTTATAGTGAACTACACACACTAAAGTGTTTGATTATTGTAAAAATTTTGATCATGACACCAATCATTATCGATTGATCAATGATATCCATGAAGCTCAAGCATGTGGTATGCACCAAACCTTAGTCACTAATACTCAAGATAACGATGGCTACCATGGATGAATAAGAGGGAAAGGATGAGGAATTAGATGTTTCCCACCCATAACCTATTACAAATTTGGATCTATAGGCCACTATCAAAAGGATTGTCCATAATACCTAATGTGCACTTTTTGTAAAAGGTGCCACCAGTTGGAAGAGTGTCTTTATCTATATGTGGCTATCACTAAGTAAAAAATTGAAAAGGGAACTTGTATGATTTGAATTGATAAACCACAATGTAACACATGAATAACCATTCCTATAGTTTAATAAGTAAACATGATCACTCACATTGTGGGACAAACCCAATCAATAGCTAATCTAGTCAAGAAGGTATAATAAGAAGAGCCACGAGTTAGAAAGTATCTTTATGTTTAATAGAAAAAGGAAGTCCTCCAAGATATTATGGAACTCATATGATAAATTTAGGGTGATATTTAGTTCCTTAAAGACAAGAATGTAATGCAACATGTTGTTGTGTAAAGGGAAGCTGAACTTTGACCTGTGGCATGGGAAGAAATCTAAGAACTATGTAAATGGATGTTGGATGCAGATATTATCCCATAGCACAACACTTGGATTAAGAGTCAAGATTAACTACCAAATCAATTTCACCCTCACATCATTCTAAAAAGTGAAGACCACTAATTAAATAATGTTCAATGTTAGGACATTCCTAGTTCATCTACTCCCCTAGAAGATAGAGAAATATTGGTTAACATTACCTTTAATGGATAAGTAATTAGGGATATTTTAATGGATACTAGCATAGAAGTTAATGTCCTCACCAAATATGTTTAGTGAAAAATGTTTATTCCAATGCTACAACATTCACCTAATGTCTTATTTATGGTGAATAAGACTCATGCTCACCCTATTGGGGTCCTTAAGAATGCAATGGTTGATATACTTAGAGTACCATTCAAACCAAATTTTGAAGTTTTGGAGTTAGTTGAAGTTGATGATTACTCAGCTCTATTGGGAAGACTGGTTCTATAAGAATTATGTATACTTGAACTTTAAAAAGTGTTATATTAGCTTTGAGAATAGTCGTTAATGTGTGGTTATACCATTGGATCAAACACAGGGATCTCCTTACATAGAACCTATCAATATTGATAAGGACATAAACCAAATATATAATGTCATTTCTTGAAATGATGAGCAATGTCATCCAACCCCACATGGTGTTCTATACTGGATAGATACCTAGTCTATTTTTGACATTATAATCAATGCTTATAATTTTTGGGCACATGGTGACTATGATCTCACTATAATATTATGTAACACCATTAATATTCATGAGAACCTACCCTACCCACTCCATAAATGTCACAAGTTTGTTCACCTCACAGGTTTAGCAATGAGAGAGCCATTGATAGGACCATTACTAGAAAGACTTGTTGAATCCCCATGATTCTAAGGATAAATGGAGGTACGTGAATTGGTCTAACATTTCAAAGAGTTATATGACACCAAAAATTATTGAATGAGGTCATTATATCACCTTCTTAATGGCACCATCACAAGATGGTGGCATACCAATAAATAGTGCCTTTTGTACTGAGATCAATTACATTCTGATCTATACCAAAAATTCCATTATGATAATAAGGTCAAGGGAATAATTATCTAACAATTATCTATAATGGTGTGTAATAACCTGATCCTCACATTGAATCTTGTGAGACAATGTGTAGAAATGAGGAAACATACTTACGAGAGTAATTATAGGTGCATGCATTCTATGGGACCTTATGTATATGGGCATAGGTTTGGTATATTCATGAAAAGTGACACATGGGAACCAAATTATGGAAGTTAATAAAGGAAAACATGACCTTTACACTCTCCTATTCATCACCAAGTATGGACTTGTGCCTCACTCTCTAGGCCATGCATGAAGTAGCTCTTGGAGACCCAAGTCCCATGGAAGACTAGCTATGGGATATCCATCAAAAAACCTGAAGAAACTTTACACTTGTTCACTAAGCCTTCAACATATCTAGTTATTTTTATCACTTTTATTTTCATCCTATAAATATATGCAAATCTCTCTTCATCTAAGTGGCACAATGAAATCACCTCTAGGCTTGTGGGCAACCGAAAGAATGAGGTGAATGTCTAGATAGGGCTAGTTCCCTTGATGTACCAATTTAGATTAAAAATACAACTAAAATTGGGGGGGGGGGAAGAGAGAAGGATAGATAAAATAAAAGTAATAAAATGAAGGTGATATACCAAATAACATGATGACATCTAACCATATTCATATTACACTTGAAATCAAAGGACAATCTGAAAATACACTTCTCCAATCTTCATCTTCTCACATAAATGCTACATTGTGATTCTATGAATGAATGTGCAAGGATAGGAGGACTAGATAAGAGGCCTATAAGGTTAATAATTAATATAATAACTCACGTAGACCATTAAAATCTCCTGGAACACTTTGCATAGCCTACAAGAAGAGGCCATAAATAGGTGAAAGAATGGAACAACGTGTTAAGGAATCCATAGTTTTCACTAAGTAGGATTCATCATCCATTTAAACACACTAAGAATAGTCTTATATGAGGTATACATTATTATTCTTATTTATCAAAATTTATACATTTTATCAAGGCTTTGCCATACTTAGGTGGAACATCCAATACAATGCCAAAATGGCTATTTCTTATAGAACTTGTTAGAGGGAAAAGAAGGGACAAGTCCAAGGGTTATAAGGAAAATTTTCAAGATGAGAGAAGTATTTAATTATTAATGAGAAGAGGATATTGGATGAACCATGAAATTCATATAAGTACCAATGTCAATCCAAGTCATAAATCTCATGAAACGTGGCAAGAAACTCCCTATTCTAGCTCAAACAAATTGTCGACAGGATTGGGCCTATTTGAAAACCTTATAATTGATCATGAGTAGGTAACATAATTTTAATGGAATGGTAAGCCCTCACACATTCCTCTCCATATATTATTTTATTCTTTTCCTCTGGAAACCATGGAAGTGATAAATCATCATTTGATGTCCAAAAAACTCTCTTTTCATGCACCCTGGACACTTGACTTCCAAAAAGGCATATCTTTTCCATTAAAATACATAAAAATTAGTGTGTAACATGTTTCAAGGCCATAAATGTCTTTATAAGAATTAGATCCATCTTAAAATCACCCTACCTGATGATCTCCACCCTTCTCACTAGCTTGTCTAATTGGCTAATTTTAACTGGCTAAGTTGAATCACCTGGTTGAGACACTTAGTAATATTTTCAAGGAATTAAATTGACATGGATAGTTATATTAATTTTAAATATTCCATCCTAGGTGATTTAAATTTCATGAAACCTCCTAAAGCCTATAAAATAGTAAGAAAAACCTTATTTTTCCCCCATCCGTACAAGTTCGTATAGATAGTTCGCATATAAGGGAGCCTGAGAGAGTGCTATAAATTTTTCAATAGATTTCAAGAGAAAAAAATTCAATTTTGTTATCTTTCCAAGCTCACTTTATGCATCATGTACTAGCTGAGAGTTTAGTAGGGTTTTGGGCTTGCTCTTACTCTTAGGATTTGTTCATAAGGTTTCGAAATTCAATTTTAAAAATAATGCCACAAATTGTTTTCTACAAACCTTATATAAATTCTCTAAAACTCTTAGGTTCCCATGAAAAACATTATTAAAGATATGACCTTTCAAACTCCTTCTATTGAGCTTTTTTTCTTGTTTCGTGCAAGCCTGATGTTGGTTTTGAGCTTATAAAGGGACTATTTTCAATCTCCTTCCTCTATATAAGCTTTAAAACCTCTAAATTATCACCAAACACATGTTTCAATATGTTACCAATCTCATCTCATAATTTAAGTGTGAAATAAACTCAATCTAGAAATAGGCCTAATCTTTGCCTAGTAGGTCTATTTTAAGGCTTAAGCCTAAAATGATGCTTTTGATGTATTCCATACATTAAAATAGCTAATTAATATCTATTATGACCTACTAAACATGTTTAAATATAGTTATAAATTTTACCCTATTGTTCCCAAAATCTATCATTCATTTTTGGGATAACATATGAACTATTTTGGTCCTACAGGCCAAAATTATCTTTTCCCTTTTCAAAAAATTGTTCTGAGTATTCAAATTCTTCATTATTCAATATTTTTCAGCTAAGGGACTCACAGGTTCAATAGGTTTAGCAACTTCAACAGGCAAGCTCTCACAAAGGAACAAGTTTCCAACACTTAGGCAATTTCAAGGTTGGTTCAACGCTGAGGTTCAACCAAAAGATCCATCGGCAAGCTTCAAAAAAAGGATTGAACCATTGAACCATTGAACCTCACTTTCCAAGGTTCAACGGGTTCAAAGGTTCAATGAAATCAGCAAGCTTAAAAAGTTAAGTGCTTTGGCAAAAGTTTAAAAGTTCAACTGCTTCGGCAAGTTCAATGGCTTCAAATGACTTAACGAAAAGAAGAAGGATTGAACCCATTGAACTGTTGAACCTTGAACCAAAATGGTTCAAAGGTTCAAGGTTCAATGATTTTAATACAAGTTCGAGGAGTTTTTCCAATCAGTTGGTTCAAATGAATGGTTCAAAGTGGTTGGATCAAGCGGTCAATTACATAAGCGGAACACTGTATTGAACTGATTGAACCGTTAAACCATTCTTGGTTTAATCGGTCAGTTAAATTAGAAAATTGAAAGGGGTGTCCCAAATCTTGAAGGACAAGTGCCCTTACAGATGGTAGGGTACAAAAGGATATCCTTTGGGAAGAATTTTTGTGGCAAATTTTACAAGGGAAATCCTTCGAACATTTTGTCCGAAGGAATGTTCAAAGACCCAACAAAAAGCAGCAAAAGAAAAGGAAGATTTCCTTTGGATAAAATGTCTAAAAGAATTCCTTCAGACTTTTTGTCTAAAGGATTTGAATAATAAGGCTTCCCAAATAACCCCAAAGGGCATGTACCCTTGCAGGGGGCTCTCTGTAACCAGGAAATGGACCTTTCTCAAAGCCCAAAGGGACACCTTCCATTTAGGGTGTTCCAAAGACATAAAGCCGAAGGAATTTCAAAGCTTGAGAGACTTAGAGAAAATAAAGGCTTCTAAGAAAGAGGATGAATCGGTGAACCTTGAACCAAAATGTTTCAAAGGTTTAATGGGTTCAAAGGTTCAAGGAAGCTCCAAGCAAAAGAAAGAAGTGAGATTCTAGAGACCAGTTCAAAGAGATGGTTCAACCAACGAGAAAAGAAGGGATTAAACTAAGAAAGTGAATGAAATAGGAAGGTGAATGAACTAGAGAAGTGATGGAACTAAGGAGCTGATAAGATCACCCAAACCATTGAAGCCATGAACCATTGAACTGATGGACTCTCATGGTTCAAATGTCCCTAGTTCAAAGTAGTTCAAGTGACTAGCAACCAATGACGTCCATGTGGACATCAAATTCAAGGTAATGAAATATCCATTATTTTCAAATATGGTGCAGAACATGGAGAACAAACTAAGTGACTAGCTAAAGAAGATATCTTGAGAGCTCAAATTGCTACAAGAGATGTTGAAATATCTACAAGGGAGTTATTCTAGTAGGTGGAACAGTCCACTAAGTAGCATTTGAGTGCATAAACACTCAGGGATGTGGCCTATTTTTCTACCTGGAGTAAAGATAAAGTGGACAGCTATGCTAATATCAAGAAGAGGATTAGGCAGCCTATACTTAGGAAGAGACATTTGAGATGAATTGACATGCCATAGTTAAGGCAGATGCCCTATTCTGGCATGGCCCCTTTGACAAAATTGAAAATGTATTCAAGGCATTAAATGCAGCATGGGCCATTCCATGAAACAAAGTGCCATGTCTTTCTTGGCTGCTATTTATTGTAATCTCCTATTTTATGAAGGGAGATCTTTTTTGTTGTAGAAGTAAAACTTTACCAAAATTGGGAGGCGATCATTGAGACTTTGAGCTCAGATTGTTAATCATATTTCTTTGTTTGAGTGAGAAATCAAGTTACTTTCAGACTTTGTGTTGTAATAGCTTATGTCATATAGGAGATTGTTCTTATGTCTATTTCTTGAATGCATTCTTGTCCATTTTATGAAATAAGTAGAATTAGTAAAATTAATCAAGAAGGTGTCCTAAAGCCAATAGTGGAAAGACTTTGTGCTGCCACCATTGTCTTTAGTGTGTTTTCTATTTGTTTTTATGTAAAGGATCTTAGGATGACTTTTTGCCCCCATTTTCCTTTGTATTTCACTCTTGGGTAGTTGAGGACTTTATGCTACACCTTTTTTTGCTACCTACTACACCCCCTGTTACCAGTTATTTGTTACCTATCAAAAAGAGTTCCTTCTCTTTTCTGCAAGACCACTTCTGAAAGAAGATAAGTGCCTTCAGTGTTTTCACCTATATTTCTCCTTTGTTTGTGAACATCATCTCTGAAATAAGAGAGATGGATGGTGTTTTCCTACCCATAAGAGTTATTTTTTACACACACACACACAAACACACACACACACACACACACACACACACACACACACACACACACACACACACACACACACACACACACACACACACACACACACACACACACACACACACACACACACACACATAGTTCCTCATTAGTTATAGGGAACCTCCCCTTGATGAGAGGAGAGATTTGTCCCTTTTTGATGTGGTAAACCTGCACACTTGGCCAACCAATCTCCCTATGTTTTGGTTGAAATAACATATTTTTCCCATCAATTAGCCGGTTACATAATATTCACCCAACATACCCAAGGTTGGAAAATAAGTTGACATCCCACTTGGCCTTAGGCCTAGAACCTGCCTTGTAGGTCTACCTGCATGATTGAGGGTATAGGATACCCTGGTGAGATTAACCTTTTATTCCTTGGTTATATATGATTTTATAAATGTTTTAAAACCTCTCCAACCTTCTATAATGTTCAAATCATCATTTGGTCTCATCTTTCTACCTCATTCCTTAAGACTGCAGGTTTTTTTACCTAAGAGGAGTACCCTCTATTTGAGACAAAATAGAGGGCACTCCCCCTATTTTATCATACGAAATGAAAGTTTGGTGAGGTTATAAAAGTGATATATACCCTATAAACCAATTTTTTTCCCTTTTTTAAACCATTTTAACCTCAAATTCTTGATAATTCCAAAATAGACTTATGCAAAAAGACTGTGCATAGTATTTTGAGTATAAGCTGGGTATAACATTTGAAAAGGTCCTTTGTCTATTATATATCCATATTTAAAGGAGTATATATAATTAAATGTTTATTATTAAGTTTTTATAATCCTAATCCAACATTTTTATCCTTCAATTATCCTCCCACACTCTTCTCTTAGTCAAGACCGTGTCTCAACTCTTGATTGTAACTATGTTTAGTTATTTCAAATAGGACCCTATAGGTGTTATTGTATACTTTAGGTCTAGAAAATGATGAAAAAGGATTTATATTATTTTTAGGTCATTTTAAAATCTTATGGTTCATTCATACCATGCTTATTCTTGCAAACTTGTAAATACTCTCCATACTTTCCTTGTACCCCAGACTAAGCATGACATAACCTTGACTATGTTTTGCCTTAACACTTCATACCTTTAGCTGTATGCATGGTTTAATTCTTGAATTTAATTATTTAAAACCATTAACTAATTATCCATCATAATTTCATAAGGATTTGGACCCATTTTTTCACCTTGGGTAGCATTATCATCATTGAGAGTACTACCTCCTACTCACTACCTGTAACAGTCAATAGTGGTTGATTGTAGGTATTTATAAGGTCATGAGGGGCCTAAAAAGTTTTTTTTTCACATTTGTTATAGATTAAAACGTCCAAATTACTATGGATAAGGTTTTAATGAGTCTACTTCCTTGGTTTAACTATCTTTATCTCTTCATATGCACTTTGTATTCGTGACCAAGACACTTTGCCTTTTTACCTTGCCTATAGGTTACACTTGCTTTGCTTGAACTTGTTTATGATGTTCAAATGAATTTAATGACACATGAGGTTAATATAGTGTCCCAATATTAATTTTTATTTACCTTATCTTCCATAATCACCACTTAGACATCAATCCTTGTTCATTGGCTACTTACTTGCAGCTATTGGTGTTTATTTCCTATATTTACAAACTAAGGATATGCTTGGGAAGTCACAACACCAAGTACCATTATTTTATGATGAAAATTTGGGTTAAAAACACTAATTTAATCCATTTGAAACATTTTAACATGGTTACAAGGCCATTTTTCAACTTTGGATGGAAAAGGTTTCCTTTATCTTCAATCCTGTAGATAAAAATAACTAAATTTAGTGTTTTAAGGGCACATTTAGTCCTCTTAAATAGTGTCTTCCATTGATCTTTTCCATTTAAAAATTTTCAAGGATATTATCCATTATATAGGATTAAAAATAAAAAAAGTTTTATGCATCAATAAATTGTGTATCCATGCATAATGCTATTCAAATAATGCTCATGGGCCTTTGTTTTCCCTTTTTAGGGATTTGGTCTCACAACCCATTCATTTGCCATGGGAGATGGATTTCATCTTGGAAAATTAATATATTAATTAAAAAATGTTTGTTAATATTACTTAAACCTATTATCACTTGAAAATGTATACAATTCCTTATTTCAACACCACACATAGATTTTCAAGTTTTTTGGTCATGTCACTGGTAGGTGACTCTTTTAGTGTGCAAGCAAAAACTATGGAATTAGGTAGTAGATATGGTTTCAAGATTCCAAATGAATTTAGAGCCTATACTAACAGATCCAAGATAATTTCACACTATCAAATATTTAAAAAAAGGAATAACACCTCCTTATTAACCTGAATTCATCTATAAGAGCACATGTACCTACTCATCAATGGCTATCAGACTCTATAAATTGTATATAGATGCTATGCTCATGCAGATTACTTTATAATATGATTTTTAAAGATTAATGTAATAAATAAAACATTTTAAACTTGTGATATGTCTTATCATAATCTCCTAAAACCATGAACAAGCATGAAGCTCCTAGAAACAATGAAAACTGCCTGTTGCACTAAAAAAGACTAGTCTACAAACTTTAAGTTATTTGCTCATATAAACATCATGAAACATGCAACCAAGAATGTATAACATCTTATGTGCAATTAAACATCATTTAAAACAAATATTAATAAGTGTATTGTATGTAAACTCTCAAACCAAAGTAAAACCTATAGGGTGTACATATTTATAAGCAGATTTACACAGTCAACTTCATGAGGATGATTCATGAAGCACGTGCCACAATTCATCAAAATTATTATATTAAAATTAATTTATATAATTTTAATATAAACTCCCCAAGGAATTTGTCTTGAAACCTCATGAGTTATTTGTATCAATCAAAACCTTGAAGGTCACTTCAATGTGCCAAGAAGGGTGAAAATGGAGTAGAATGGTTTTGAGTAAGAAATGGAATCTCGAGATAAAAAAAACATGTATTTTATTTTAAGGATCTTAATATAAATTAATTAACCCTATCCCATGTTTCACACTTCCCAAGGAGGTCATACAAGTGTCATTTTCTCTCTTTTGCTCAAGAAAACTAACCTTTCTTCTGCATAACCTGCCATATTTTAGTTATGTCAGTTGGTTAAGATTTAAGTGGACACATGGGACATGACATCAGATTTTTTAACCTTCAAATTTTACAAAAATCCTATACAAATCATTAAATTCTCAATTTTGACCCTTAAAATGACCCAAAATGATATACTAAAAGACTAAATAACCAAGGCCAATATAACATTAATTGACATCAATTAACCTATAATACACCCCATGGCATCCATATTACACCCCATATGGACCTATAAAATATTTTTTTACCTATAGGTTCCCCAATTTGTCTTAAGTCAAATTTGGTCAACAAATTAGTGACTCACAAGGGTAGTATGATTGTTATACTAACTAGACCATTAGCCTTATCAGTCCATTGGACTTAGGATTCATATAAATATGACACACGCAAGGATAAATTTTACCATTTACTAAAAAATTTGATCAAGACAAAGATTACTAATTCACTACCTAAACCAAACAAAGTAAAAGACACATACCAACAAAGCAAACACACATGTGCACAAGCACTTAGAAGAATCAAAGAATAAACTACTATATAAAACTAATAATTAGCATGCCTTCCCCTAGATCAAATATAAATATTGAGACTATTCTTGATTTATGACATGGAGTATTGAATGATGCATGTAGCCTTTTGATATCTAGCAATGATGCTTCCAGCTCTTTCACAATGTTTGCCAACTTCATTGCCATGATATTCAATGAGAACCAAGTAGCTCAAAATGAATCAACTATGGGAATTAATTTTTATCATGTCCAAAAAACCTCAAATTTGTCATGTGATCCTTCAACTATGACCTCTAATAGTGATTCAATAATGCATACCTTTTTGTCTTTGATAGTGCTCTCAATAAGATTGGGCTTCCTCTCAACTGCAAGTTCTTCTAGCTCATCAGGGAGCTTTGTAAATTATTCCCAATCTTGGTCATTTTCCTCGATGGAAAATTCTTTATTCACCTTGTCATGAACTTGGCCCTCAATTTGGGAAAGCTCTTCAAGATCTTGAAATGGCTATATTTTTGGTTGCCAATCATCTTTGTCTTCTTCATCTTTCAAAACCACTTCCTTTTTAATCTTGAAATGGTCATCCAAAACCTTATGATAAAACATGGAGTGTTTTTTATGTATCTCTTTTTTCAAGTCTTGGCCACCTTCCTAATAGATACACATCTCCTCAAATACGAAGAAAAAATATTGTGAATTGTCCTTTTATTCACCAAGGGGAGTCCCTATGGTAATCTTTTCCTCATAATCATTCATGAGGTCTTCTTGATTAGCCATGAATTAGGATTGTTCTTGTTCACTTGCTCTTATCAAGATAGGCTCTTCTTTGAAGATTTCCTCTTTGCCACAAGGAAAACATTCTTCATTATCAATCAAGCAAGGAGATTCAACATAAGAACCTACCTCTTCTTCATCACTTATGACCTCTTTAGAGATTTCAAATTGAACTTCTGTTTTCATAATCTGATTTTTTTTGTGCAAGGCTGCAAGATCTTCCATCTCTTCTTTAGTGATGCCAAGACTAGGCATCTTGAAACTCGGTGACTTAGCCCATTAAGGCTGCCAAGGAGTTGAATTTTCTTCAAGAAAGAGTACTGAATTCTCCTCAACCAGTTTCTCTTCTTTTAGTTCCCACACCAAAGGTCCATCAAGGCAAAGGGTGATGGGATGATGAAAATAGGAAGTAGTTGGTGGAGGTGAATATAGGGCTCAAAATTAGATTGATAAATCTCTATAAGGAGGTGATATGGGGTGTGTTTAGTAATATAATATTCCTTTGGGTGTAAACCTTCCATCACACCTTGACTTATCAACTTGATCCTTGACTCCAACTCTTCAATTTGCTTGGCTAGGTTCTCTTGGAAAAGTCTCTCTTGAAGGTCACAGAAATCATCATGGGAATAAATAATGCATGAGGGTTAACAAGGGACATAAGAATCATATTTAGAAAGGGTGGGATGGACATATAAATTAATAACTTCATTTTATACTTCACGCTCTTTGTCAAGACTTTTCTCCTTCTTTCCCCATGCTTCTACTACTTTACTCCAGCTTGGGATCTTGGGATTATAAGTTTTTTATTGAGGAAGGGTGAGAGGGGTTTGTATAGGATCAAGATTCTTCTCAACTGCATACTATTTATCAACACTCTTCTCTTCCTTCTTTTCCCATGACTCCATTATCTTATTCCAGCATGGAATGTTAGGATTAGAAGTCTCTTTTTGAGGTAGTGGGGATGCCATGTGAGAGGGAAATGAGGGCTTTAAATCCATTTATTTTGATACCATCATGTAATACTGCATATTCATGTTAACCAACTCAATATTACTATAAATATTATCATCAAACACAAGGCTAGTGTTTTCAACTCTCTCCTCCACTTGATTTGGAAAATGATGACTTTTGTAATTTTGATTAGGTTTATGAGTAAGGATTACAAATGACTAATTAAAAACTTGGGGAATGGGATATGAAGTTTGATATAATTGGTAAGGTTTCCTCTCATTAATGTTTATCTTATCCTCCAAGGATGCAATCAAACCACTCACATCTAGCATCTCATTTGTGAGCCTTTGCCAATTGTCTCTTTCAATAGGTGCCTACTCATTTTAGACAAACTCTAATGCTGATCTCATCCTATGAATAATATGACTATGAATCTCTAGATCACATCCCATTTGAGTATCAAGATCTAACATATACCTTTCATAACCCAAGAGCGTCTTTTTGAAGGTGTAAATGGGTTGGCTTAAGGAATGGCTAGGTTGACTAGGAGAAAGAAATAGAGAAGGATAATTGTAGGAATGATATAATTCATGCATGGGCTGACAATAATCATATTGGGGAGGGTAAGTATCATGACAAGATTGACCAAGTACTTATTCATATTGACAGGGAATGGCACAATCTCAAAACTTCTCACGAATTTGTATAGAGCGAAACTCAACACCAAAGTCAGCCATGAAACTTCATTGAAAGTAAGAAAATAAATAAATACATTGATAATAATCTTTAAAGGATAACCTAGGTTTTTGGACTAGTTGATATATCTTTGGATTCACCATTGATGCTTGAATAGATGTCTCCAAAGGCTAATTGTTAAGAGATAACACCAAAAATCTCTCAACTTCTTGGACCAAGATTCCCATCACGTGTGCCAAAAACTATTTTCACTTATATTTACACCCTTTCAGGTGATTAAAATCTCTCCTCATCTAATTGTCACAATGAAATGACCTTTAGGATTTTTAGCATCCTAAGGAATAAGGTGAATCTCTAGATAGGGCTAGCTCCCTTGATGTACCACTTCAAATTATAACTACAACAAAACATGGCAATAAAAAGGGAGAAGGATAAATGAAATAAAACTAATAAAATTGAGTTTATAAACCAAAAAACATTATTACATCCAACCATATTCATATTACACTTGAAATCAAAGTACAATATGAAAATACACTTGTCCAATCTTCATCTTCTCACATCAATGCTACATTGTGAGGTTATGGATGAATGTGCAAGGATAAGAGGACTAGAAAAGAGGCCTATGAGGGCACTAATTAATATAATAAATCACTTAATCCATGAACATATTGTATAACACTTCACATACCCTGCAAGAAGAGGTTGTAAATAGGTGAAAAAATAGAACATTCTACATGCTAAGGAATCTATAGTTTTCACGAAGCAAGATTCATCATCCAATTGAAAACACTACGAAAAGTCATAGAGAAGGTAAAAATAAATATTATTATTGATAAAAAGGAATAAATTTTATTATGGATTCACCATACTCAAGTGGAACATCCAATACAATGCCAAAATGGCTAGTTCTTATAGAACTTGTGAGAGAGAAGAAGAAGAGAGAAGTCCAACGGTCATAAGAACACTTGTCAAGATGAGATATTTAGTTAATTTTGAATGAAAATAGGATAGGGTATTAATCATGAAATTTATATAAGTAAAAATGTCAATCCAATTCATAAACCTCATGAAACAAGACAAGAAACTCCCTATTTTGGCTCAGAAAAACTGCTTACATGATTGGGCCTATTTATAAACCTTATAACTGATTAGGAGAAGGTAAAATTATTTAAATGGAAAATTTTTCACTAATACATGCCTCTAAATTCATTGGTTTCATACCTGGTCCTTTGAAAACCTTTGGAAGTGAGAAATCATTATCTATTGTCTAGGAAACTCTCTTTTCATACACCCTACACATTTGGCTTCAAAAAATGCATAATTTTTCCATTAAAATCCATAAAAGGTATTGTGTGACATGTTTTAAATCCCTAAATGTCCTTATTAGCATTAGGGACACCATAAAATCATCCTACTTGAATATATCCACCCTTCTCACTAGCTTATCTAATTGGCTATTTTTGACTAGTTGAGTTAATGCACTTGACTGAGACACTTAGGAATATATTAAGGAATTAAATTGACATGGTGATCTATAATAATTTTCATGCTTCTCTCTCATGTGATTGTAATTTATTTAAACCTCATACATCCTAGAAAATACACAAAATAGTGATAAAAAAAACCCTATGTTTGTCCCCATCTGTATAAGTCCGTACAGCTAGTTGGCATGTGATAGATACTGAGAGAGTCATATGAAAATTTAAATATATTTCATGATTAAATTGTGACATTTTATTATCTTTTCAATCTCACTTTCTCCATCAGGTCCTAGCTGAGAGTTTGCTAAGGTTTTAGGCTTGTTCCTACTCTTAGGCTTTGTTCATAAAGTTTGGATGTTCTAGTTTCAAACTAATGCCACAAAGTATTTTTTATGTACCTTATATAAATTATATAAACCTCTTATGTTACAATGTAAATCATTATGAAAGATATGAGCTTTCAAACTCCTTTTATCAAGTTCTTTTTCTTATTTCTTGCAAGTCTGATGTTGGTTTTGAGCTTACAAATGGACAATTTGTAATCTCTCTACTCTCTATAAGATTTAACACCTATTTATTATCCCCAAAACATATTTCAACATGTTACCAAGCTCATCTCATTCTTTAAGTGTGAAAGACCCTCAATTCGGACATAGGCCTAATCCTTGCCTAGTACGCATGTTTTAAGGCTTAAACCCAAAATGAACTTTTGATGTATTCCCTAATTTTACATAGGTAATGCATATATATTCTAAACTCATAAAAATATTTAAATCTAGGTATAAATTTTACCCAAGGTTGGAAAAACATGACTCCACACTTGGCCTTTGGCCTAAAACCTGCCTTGTAGGTTTGCTTGCATTATTGAGGGTCTTGGATACCCTGTTGAGATTCACCTTTTATTCCTTGTTTATATATTATTTTATAAATGTTTCAAAACATCTAAAACCATATTTAATGGTCCATTCAGCTTTTTATCTCATCTTTCTACCTCATTCCTTAAGAATGTAGGGTTTTCAGCTAAGGGGAGTGCCCTCTATCTGAGACAAAAAAGAGGGAACTCACCCTCTTTTATCATACAAAATGAAACTTTGGTGAGGTTATATAGGTGATATAGACACTATAAACCAAATTTTGGCCCTTATTTAAACCATATAACCCTCCAATTCCTAATAATACCCAAACAGACTTATGCAAAGAGACTATGCATATTATTTTTGGAGTATAGGCTGGGTATAACATTTGAAAAGGTCCTTTTTATATTATATATCCATAATTAAAGGATTATATATAATAAAAAATTTATTATTTATGTGTTCCAATCCTCATCCAAAATTATGACCCTTCAATGAACCTCACACACTCTTCTGTTAGTCAAGACTGTGTCTCAATTCTTGACTGTAACTGTGTTTACTTATTTAAAATATGCACCTGTAGGTGTTATTATATACTTTAGGTTTTTAAAATAATTAAAAACTATTTATAAAATATTTA
Source organism: Torreya grandis (assembly GCA_037957365.1). Taxonomy (NCBI): domain Eukaryota; kingdom Viridiplantae; phylum Streptophyta; class Pinopsida; order Cupressales; family Taxaceae; genus Torreya; species Torreya grandis. Next base: position 389,443 of record JARHVA010007830.1, read on the forward strand.
TGTCACTTCAAAATATTGAGTGATTTATACCATACTTATCCCTCCAAACTTGTACATACTCTCCATACTTTCCTTGTATCCCAGACTGAGCATTACATAACCTTGACTATGATTTGCCTTAAAAATTCACACCTATAGGTGTATGTATGATTTAAGTATTGGATACAATGATTAAAAACCATTAATAAAGTCTCCATCATCATTTAATAATATTTGGACTGATTTTTTCACCTTGGGTAGCATTATCATCATTGAAAGTACTACCTCCTACTCACTGCCCGTAACAGTCAATAGTGGTTGACTGTAGGTATTCATAAGGTAATGAGGGGCCTAAAATGTTTTTTTAACATGTATTATATATTAAAAGGTCCAAATTACTATGGATAATTTGTTCATGAGTCTATTTCCTTGGTTAAACCTTCCTTAGATATTCATATGCACTTTGTATTCATGAGTGAAACACTCTTCCTTTTTACCCTGCTTGTAGGTTACATTTGCTTTGCCTGAGCTTGTTTATGATGGTTAGATGCCTTCCATGACACAATAGGTTAATATAGTGTCTTCATGTGACTTTTTATTTATGTTATCTTTTGTAAGCATCTCTTAGAAATTAATCTTTGTACAGTGTCTACTTACTTACAATGTAGGTGTCTATTTCCTATATCTAAGAACTGAGGGTATGCTTGGGAAGTCACAACACCAAGTACCATTATTTTATGATGATACTTTGTGTTATACACACTCCTTTCATCCATTTTAATTATTTTAACATGGTTAAAAGGCCATTTTATCACTTTGTATGGAAAATGTTCTTATTATCCTCAGTCCTATAGATAATAATGACTGAATTCTATGTTTCTAACAAGACATTTAATCATCTTAAATAGTGTCTTCCATTGATATTTTCCCTTAAAAACTTTTAAATGTTATTTTCCTTGCTAATATATTAAAAATAAACATATTAGGATTCATCAATACTTTGAGTGGTCATGTCTAATGCTATTCATATAATGCTCATGGGCCTTTGTTTTCCCTTTTTAGGGATTTGATCTCACAACCCAGTCATTTGCCATTGGAGATAGATTTCATCTTGGCAAAGTAATATATTACTTAAAACATGTGTGTTAATATTCCTTCCACATGTTAGGAATTTAAAAGGGATCTAATTTCTTATTTCAACACCACACAAAGACTTTCAATTTTTTCTCTCATGTCACCTATAGGTGACTCTTCTAGTGTGTAGGCAATAGCTATGGAATTAGGCAGTAGACATGGTTTCAAGATTTAAAATTAGTTTATATCCTATAATAACACCTCCAATATAATTCAAAACTATCATATATATGAAACAAGAAACAACACTTCCCTCTTAACCTAAAATCTTCCATGCGAGCACCTATACCTACTCATCAATGGCTGTCAGACTATGAAAATTGTATATCGTTGCTATACTCATGGAGATTGCATTATAATATGAGTTTATAAGATGAATATAATAAATATAACATTGGAAACACGTGATAGGTCTTATAAAATATCCTAAAACCATGAACAAGTATGAAACTCCTGTAAACAATGAAAACTACATGTTCCACTCAAAAATACTAGTCTACAAATTTGAATTGATTTGCTCATCCAAACACCATGAAACTTGAAAACAAGAATGAAGAACATCTTAGGGGTAATTAAACATCATATTTAACAAATATGAACAACTATATTGAATATAAAATCTAGAACTAAAATAAATCATGTAGGTTGTACATATTTGCAACCAAATTTGCATAATCAACTTCATGAGGATGATTCATGAAGCATAGGCCACCATTCCTCAAAATTATTATACAAAAAATTAAGTTATCTAATTTTACTACCACCTCCCCTATGATTTTATCCTAAAATCTCATGAGCTATCCATATTGAGCAAAAAATTGAAGGTCACTTCAGTGGGCCAAAAATGGTAAAAATGGAGTAGAATAATTTTGAGCAAGAAATGGCATCTACAGATAAATACGAATGTGGACTTGAGCTGATGTAACTGAAGACACATCCCCTAACCTTATCCCCTATGGCACACTTCTAAAAAAGGTCATACAAATGGCATTTTCTCTCTTTTGCTCAAGAAAACTACCCTTTCTTTTACATAACCTTCCATATTTCAGTTATATTAGTTGGTTTAAGATTTTGGTGGACACATGGGACATGACATCATATTTATTAACCTTCAAATTTCCCAATAAACTCGTACAAATCATTAAATACTCAATTTTGACCCTTAAGATGACCAAAAATGATAAATGAACTAAAATACTAATTGACCAAGGCCAATATAACATTAATTTACATCAATTAACCTATATTACACCCCATGACATTCATATTACACGTTTTTTATACCTATAAAATCATGTTTTTACCTATAGGCACCCCAATTTGACTTAAAAGTCAAATTTGGTCAATAAATTGGTGACTCACAAGGGTAGTATGCTTGCTATACTAACTAGACTAGTAGCCTTATCATTCCATTGGGATTAAGAGTCATCTAAATTTGAGACAAACAAGGAGAAATTTTACCATTGACTATAACCTTTTATTAAGATAAAGACTACTAATTCACTACCTCAACCAAATAAATCAAAAAACACACACCAACAAAGCAAACACACATGTGATCAAGCACTTAGGAGAAGCAAATAATAAACTACTATGTAAAGTTAACAATTAACATACCTTCCCCTAGATCAAAGTAAAATATTTAGACTCTTCTTTCTTCATGACATGGAGGATTGAATAAGGCATGTATACTTTTGATCTATAGTATTGATGCTTCCAACTCTTTCACAATGTTTGCCAACTTCATTGCCATGATATTCACTGAGAACCAATCAGCTCCAAACAAATTAACTATGGGAATGAATTATTCTTGTGTCCAAACAACCTCAAATTTTTAATGTGATATTTTAACTATGACCTCTACTGGTGATCCAATAATGCATAACTTTTTAACTTTTATAGTGCTCTCAACAAGATTGGGCTTCCTCTCAACTGCAAGTTTTTCTAGCTCATCAAGGAGCTTTGTAAATTCTTCCCAATCTTGGTCATTGTATTCCATGGAAAATTATTTATTCACCTTTTCATTCACTTTTCCCTCAATTTGGAAAATCTCTTCAAGCCCTTGAAATTTCTTTATGTATAGATACCAATCATCTTTGTCTTCTTCATCCTTTAGAACCACTTCCTTTTCAATCTTTAAAAAGTCATCCACAACCTCATGATAAAACATGGAGTGTTATTTATGTATCTATTTCTTAAAGTCTTGGTCACCTTCCTCATGGATATACATCCCCTTAAATATGGAGATAAAATATTGTGAATTGTCCTTTTTTTCACAAAGGGGAGTCCCTATGGTAATCTCTTCCTCATAATCACTCATAAGGTCTTCTTAATCAACCATGAATTTAACTTGTTCTTCTTCACTTGATCTTATCAAGATAGGATCTTCATCCAAGATTTCCTCTTTGCCAAAAGGAAATAATTCTTCATTATAAAATAAAAAAGGAGATTCAACATAAGAACCTACCTCTTCTTCATCACTTAAGACCTCTTGAGGGCTTTCAAATTTAACATCAGCTCTCATAATTTTATTTTGTTTGTCTAGGGCTAAAAGATCTTCCATCTCCTCTTTAGTGATTCCAAGAATATGCATCTTTTAATATGGTGACTTATCCCAATAAGGCTTCCAAGGAGTTACATTTTCTTCAAGGAAGAGTTATGAATTTTACTTAACTAGCTAATCTTATTTTAGTTCCCACACCATAGGTCCATCAAGGCAAAGGGTGATGGTATGAGTATAATAGGAATTAGTTGGTGGAGGTCTAACATAAGGATCAAAATAATATTGGGAGCTATATTTAATGAGGTTAGATGGGGTGTGTTTAGGCATAGAATCTTCCTTTTGGTATAAACCTTTCATCACACCTTGACTTAGCAACTTGATCCTTGACTCCAACTCTTCAATTTACTTGGCTAGGTTATCTTGTAAAAGTCTCTCTTGAAGATCATAGGAATCATCATGGGTATAATAAATTCATGAGGTTTGACATGGAACACAAGAAGCATCTTGAGGAAGGGTGGAATGTACTTGCAAAGGACTAACTTCATTTTCCACTTCACACTCTTTGTCAAGACTTTTCTCTTGCTTCTTTCCCCATGATTATAATACCTTGCTCCAACTTGTGATCTTGGGACCTGGAGTCTTTTCTTGAGGAAGGGTGATGGTTTTTTATAGGATCAAGCTTCTTCTCAACTTCATACTCTTTTTCAAGATTCTTCTCTTCCTTCTTTCCCCATGATTCTGATATCTTATTCCATCTTGGAATGTTAGGATTTGAAGTCTCTTTTTGAGGTGGTGGGGATGCAATGTGAGAGAGAAATGAGGGCTTAAAATACACTTCCTTTTCAGCCATCATGGACTACTACATATGCATGTTATACAACATAATTTTCCTATCAATATTAGCTTCCAACACAGGGCTAGTCTTTTCAACTCTCTCTTCCACTTGATTTGGAGAAGGATGACTTTGGAAATTTTGATTAGACTTATGAGTAAGGATCACAAATGATTGATAGAAAACATGAAGAATTTGATATTAAGGTTGATATATTTGGTAAGGATGCATCTCATGAATGTTTAGATTATCTTCCAAGGATTCAGTCAAACCACTCACATCTAGCATCTCATTTGTGAGCCTTTGTTAATTGGATCTTTTAATAGGTACCCACTCTTTTTTGATAAAATATAATGATTCTCTCATCCTATGAATAATATTACTAGGAATATCTAGACCATATCCCATTTGAGTATCAATATCCAACATATACCTTTCGTAACCTAAGAGTGTCTTCTTCAAGGTGGAAATGGGTTGGCTTGAGGAATGGCTAGGTTGACTAGGAGCAAGACATAGAAAAGGCTGATTGTAGGACTGATATAATTCATCCATGGGCTGAAAAAAATCATATTGGGGATGGTAAGGATCATGATAAGATTTACCAAGGACTTATTCATATTTATATGGAATGTCACAAGATTGAAATGTCTCACCAGCTTGTATAGACAAAAACTCAACACCAAAGTCAGCCATGAAACTTCATTGAAAGAAATAAAATAAATAAATAAATTCCTAAAAATATTTAAAAGATAACACAAGATACTTTAATAATTTTTATATCTTTGGAGTCACCATTGATGCTTGAATAGATTCCTTTAAAGGTTGATTATTAAGAGACAACACCAAAAATCTCTCAACTTCTTGGACCAAGAGTCCCACCAGGTGTGCCATAAATTATTGTCACTTATATTTACACCATTTTATGAGATTAAAATATATACTCATTCAAGTGGCATAATGGAATAACCTATAGGCTTGTGGGCAGCTTAAGGAATGAGGTGAATCTCTAGATAGGGCTAGCTCCCTTGATGTACCACTTCAGATTACAATTATAACTAAACTTGGGGTGTGAAAATGGAGAAGGATAACTAAAATAAAACTAATATAAGGGATGTGATACACCAAATAACATTATTAAATCTAACCATATTCATATTACACTTTAAATTAAAGGACAATCTAAAAATACACTTCTAAAATCTTCATCTTCTCACATCAATGCTACATTGTGAGGTTATGGATGAATGTACAAGGCTAGGAGGACTATATAAGAGAAAAATTAGGGAACTAATGAATATAATATATAATTTAAACCATTAAAATATTCTAGAACACTTCACATGCCCTACAAAAAGAGGTTGCAAATAGGTGAAAGAATGGAACAACATGCTAAGGAATCCAATTTTTTCACTAAGCAAGATTCATCATCCAATTGAAAAAACTAAGAAAAATTATAGAGGAGGTAAAAATCAGTATTATTATTTATAAAAAGTTATAAATAATATAATGTATTTTCCATACTCAGGTGGAACATCCAATACAATGCCAAAATGACGAGTTCTTATAGAACTTGTGAGAGAGAGAATAAGAGAGAAGTCCAAGGGTCATAAGGATACTTGTAAATTTAAAAAAGTATTTAATTGTGAATTAGAATAGGATATTGGATGGAATATTTAATTTTTATAAGTAAAAATGTCATTCAAAGTCATAAACGTCATGAAAAGTGGCAAAAAACTCCCTATTCTGGCTCAAAAAATCTGCCTACATTATTGGGCCTATTTGAACACCTTATAGCTAATTAGGAATATTTAAAATGATTATAATTGAATTTTATGCCATCATAAATTCCTCTCCATTCATTATTTGTATACTTGTCTCTCTGAAAATTTCTAGAAGTGATAAATCATCATTTGTTATCCAAAAAAATCTCTTTTCATGCACCCTGCACACTTGGCTTCCAAAAAGTCATGATTTTTCCATGAAAATACAAAAAATGTATTGGGTGAATTTTTTTAATTCCCTCCATGGCCCTATAATCATCATGGACACCTTAAAATCACCCTACTTGAAGATCTCCACATTTTTCACTAGTTTGTCTAATTCACCAATTTTGATTGGCTGAGTTGAAGCACCTAGTTTAAATACTTAATAATATTTTAATATAATTAAATTTAAATGGGTATTTTTATTAATTATTAATATTTCATCACATGTTATTTCCATTTCTTAAAACCTCCTACAACTTGCACAATACACAAAATAGTGAGAAACCCCCTATTTTTGAACCCATATGTACATGTATGTGCATCTAGTTGGCTTGTGATATATCTTGAGAAACTAATTTTCAAAGTTAAATATATTTAATTTGTAAAATATTCCATTTTATTAAATTTCCAAGATCACTTTCTCCATCGGGCCCTAGCTAAGAGATTAGTAGGGTTTTAGGCTTATTCTTGCTCTTAGGCTTTGTTCTTAAATTTTAGACATTCCATTTTCAAAATAATACCACAAAGTATTTTATAGGTACATTTTATAAATTATATAAACCTCTTAGGTTCCCATGAAAATAATTGTGAAATATATGATCTTTCAAACTCCTTTTATCAAGCTCTTTTCCTTATTTCTTGCAAGTCTAGTGTTGGTTTTGTGCTTACAAATGGACTATTTGTAATCTCTCTACTCTATATAATATTTAACACATCTTTATTATCCCAAAAAAAATGTTTCAACATGTTAAACATCTCATGTTTTAAGTGTGAAATACCCTCAATTTGGACATAGGCGTATTCTTTACCTAGTAGGTCTTTTTTAAGGCTTAAGCCCAAAATGACCCTTTTGATTTATTCCATAAATTAAAATATCTCATTAATATCTATTATAAAAACCTAAACATGTTTCGATATAGGTATAAATTTTACCCAAGGTTGGAAAAGAATTTGACTCCCCACTTGACCTTAGGCCTAAAACTTGCCTTGTAGGTCTGCCTACATGATTAAGGGTTTGGGATACCTTGTTAATATTAAAAATTTATTCCTTAGTTTTATATGATTTAATAAATATTTTTGAACCTATCCAAACTTATCTAAGTGTCCAATCATATTTTGGTCTCATCTTTCTACCTCATTCCTTAAGAATGCAAAGTTTTCACCTGAGGGGAGTGCCCTCTGTCTGAGACAAAATATAGGGAACTCTCCATATTTTATCATACTAAATGAAAGTTTGTTGAGGATATATAGGTTATATATACCATATACACCAAATTTTTTATCTTTTTAAAACCATCTTACCCTCTAATTCCTAAGATTCCAAAACAGACTTATGTAAGAAGACCGTGCACAGTATTTTTGGAGTATAAGATAGGTATAACATTTGAAAAGGTCCTTTATATATTATATATCCATATTTAAAGTATTATATAAAATTACATTTTTTTAATGGATTTTTTCCAATCCTCATCTAACAATATGACCCTTCAATTAACCTCCCACACTCTTCTTTTAGTCAAAATCGTGTCTCAACTCTTGATTGTAACTGTGTTTACTTGTTTCAAATAGGCACCTGATAGGTGTTTTTTACACTTTAGGTATATAAAAAAATGAAAAAGGATTTATATTATTTTTATTTCATTTTACAATCTTATGGATCATTTATACCATTCTTATCCCTCTAAACTTTTACATAGACTCCATACTTTTCTTGTACCCCAGACTGAGCATGACATAACCTAGACTATGTTTTGCCTTAAAAATTTACATATGTAGGTGTATGAATGATTTAATTATTTAATTAAATTATTTAAAACCCTTATTTAGTTATCCATCATCATATCACAAGGATTTAGACCCATTTTTTCACCTTTGGTAGCATTATCATCATTGAAAGTACTACCTCTTACTACCTATGACAGTCAACAGTTGTTGACTGTAGGTATTCATAAGGTCATGAGGGATATAAATAGGTTTATTTCACATTTATTATAAACTAAAATTTTCAAATGAATATGGATAAGGTATTCATGAGTCTACTTCCTTGGCTCAAACTTCCTTAGCTCCTCATATGCACTTTATAGTCATGACTAAGACACTATACCTTTTTACCCTGCCTGTAGGTTACCTTTGCTTTGCTTGAGCTTATTTATGATGTTCAAAGGCCTTAAATGACACATAAGGTTAATATAATGTATTCCTATGAATTTTTATTTACCTTATATTCCCTAATAACCACTTAGACATCAATCCTTGTTCACTATCTACTTACCTGCAGTTGTAGGCATCTATTTCCTGTACGTATAAATTGAGGGTATGCTTGGGAAGTCAAAACACCAAGTACCATTATCTTATGATGATAATTTGGGTTTAAAATACCCATTTCACCCATTTTAAATATTTTAAGATGGTTACAAGGCCATTTTTAAAATTTGGATGGAAAAGGTTCCCTTTATCCTCAGTCCTGTAGATAATAATGACTGAATTCATTATTTTTAAAGGCACATTTATTCCTCTTAAACAGTGTCTTCCATTGATATTTTCCATTTAAAACTTTTCAAGGATATTTTAGATGCTATAGGATTAAAAATAAATACATTAAGATGCATCAATACTTTATGTGGCCATGTCTAATGCTATTCACAAAATGTTCATGGGCCTCTATTTTCCCTTTTTAGGGATTTGGTCTCACAACCCAGTCATTTGCCATTGGAGATGGCTTTCATCTTGGAAAATTTATATATTTCTTAAAACATGTGTTTTAAGCTTATTTAAACCTCTCAATACTTGAAAAGGGATCTAATTCCTTATTTCAACACCACACAAAGACTTTCATTTTTTTGCTCATGTTACCTGTAGGTGACTCTTCTAATGTGTAGGCAACAACTATGGAATTAGGTATTAGACATGGTTTAAAGATTTAAAATGAGTTTATCTAATATCATTTCACACCATCATATATGTTAACCAAGGAACAAGACATCCGTCTTAACCTTAAATCATCTATGAGAGCACCTATACCTACTCATCAATGGCTACCCGACTCTAAAAAATGTATATGGCTACTATACTCATGGAGATTTCTGTAGAATATGAGTTTGGAAGATTAAGGTAATAAATATAACATTTTAAACATGTGATAGGTCTTATTACAATCTCCTAGAACCATGAACAATCATGAAGCTCTTGGAAACAATGAAAATTGCCTATTGTACTAAAAAAGTGCAATTTGAACACTTGAAGTGATTTTCTCATACAAACACCACGAAACATGAAAAAAATAATGGATAAAATATGATGGGGAAGTCAAAATCATATGGAAAAAATATTAAAAAAAATTATTTTAAGGAAACTCTCAAACCAAAGTAAAACCTGTAGGGAGCACATATTTGCAAGTAGATTTACACAGTCAACTTCATGAGGATGGTTCAATAAGCAAAAGTCACCATTCCTCAAATTTATTACATTAAAATGAAGGTATATAAATTTAATACAAACTTGCAAATATGTTTGTCTAGAAACCTCATGGGCTATCTGTATCGAGCAAAAACCTGAAGGTCACTTCAGTGTGCCAAGAAGGGTAAAAATGCAACAAAATAGTTTTGAGCAAGAAATGAAATATCTAAATCAAATAAAATTTAGATTTGAGCTGAGGGAGATTAATATACATCCCCTAACTGTATCCCATGTGGCACACTTCCCAAAGAGGTTGTACAAGTACTATTTTCTCTCTTTTATTCAAGAAAATTTCCCATAACCTACCATATTTTAATTATGTCAATTAGTTAGTATTTAAATGGACATATGGGACATGACATCATCTTTTTTGACCTTCAAATTTCCCAATAAACTCGTATAAATAATTAAATTCTCAATTTTGACCCTTAAAATTACCTAAAATGATAAATGGACTAAAAGACTAATTGACCAAGGCCAATATAACATAATTGACATCAATTAACCTATAGTACACCCAATGGAATTCATATTAAACCCCCTATATATCTATACAAATCAAGTTTTTACCTATAGGTTCCATAATTTGACTTAAAAGTCAAATTTGGTCAACAGTTCCTATGCCTACACCAGTTCTTGATGAAGAATGACATGAAGAGATTTACCTAGGAAAATAAAAGCTTGTATTCCAAGTAGACAAAGTTGAAGTATCTACTTCACTCGAGCCCTTGACCAACCATTTATATGTTTCTAGCAGCATTAGTACATGAACTATTTAAGACACAAGGCCTCAAATGGACAACCCTTATCATGGGCTTGTTTAGACTATTCAATGCAACATTGGCACCGAACAAGAACCAAATATGGCCACAATTGGAAAATATTGGAATGATACAGATTTTACAAAAAAAATTGAGTTGCTAAAAGAATATCAAGTTGTTTTCCCAAGGAACTATAGAAAAATGAAAGGAGTCCACCCATCTTTAGGGAAGATGCACATCAAGTTAGTCGATGGTGCTCGACCAGTGAAAAACAACCATATAGGATGAACCCTAATCTTCATGAACATGTTAAAGTGGAGATTGATAGTATACTCTATGCTAGAGTAATCACTCATATTAACAAATCTAATTGGGTTAGTTCCATGGTGATTAGTATCAAAAAGGATAGATGCATTCGTACATGTGTGGACTATCAAGTGCTCAATGCATCTTGTGTGACAGATCCCTTTCCAACACCATTCACAGAGGAAATCTTTGAAGGTATTGCTATTTGTGAAGTATAATCCTTTATGGATGGATTATTAGGGCACCATCAGGTCTAAATCACTAAGGAAAACTAACCTAAGGAAACATTCACCATAGAATGGGGTTCATTTACATATACTATTATGCCCTTCAGATTGAAAAATTTTCTGGTAATGTTCTCGTGTATAGCGATTGAGGCCTTTAAGGACTTCATTCAAAAATTACTCCAAGTATATTTAGATGATCAAATGGTATATGGTCTGGTCAAGGACAATTTTTTAAATTTTAGACTCATGTTTGAGCACTGTTAGGTATTGCAAATATCCTTAAAATTGAAGAAGTGCCTATTTGTGACACCTTTTGGTGTGCTCCTAGGGCATATTATTTGTAAGGAAGGACTCCTAGTGGACCTAGTGAAGGTATCTATGATTCTTCACTTGTTATCACCCAAGACTCAGTGTGAGGTATGCACCTTCTTGGGGCACATAGGTTATTACAAAAAGGTCATTTATGATTATACCAAGATTTTTGCACCCCTAGAAGAATTTTTAAAGCATAATGAGTAGTTTATATGGACTATTTCTTGTAAGGAAGCCTTTGAAGCACTTAATCAAAATTTGGTCACTACTCTTATTCTATAGTTCCCTGATTAGACAAAACCATTTCATATCCATGTAGATGTATTTGGCATGGTTATTGGTGCAATCCTTGAAAAACTAGGTGATGACCACTTAGATCACCCCATTTACTTTGCCAACATAAATATCACACTAACTGAATGAAACTATACCACCATGAAATGTGAAGCTCTATCAACGGTTTATGCCCTACAAAAGTTTTGACAATACCTTTTAGCCACTGTATTTATTTTCTATAAATACCATGAGGCTTTAAAGTACCTAGTTAACAAACTAGTGCTGCATGGGAGGATTTATCACTAGATTGTGTTGTTCTAATAATTCCAATTTTCCATAATGGTGAAACTTGGGAAGGCTAACAATAGACCTAACCACCTATCCTAGATTGAGAATGGAAAACCCCCACATGCTATAGAGGATGATCTTCCTAACATATCGCTATTCTTAGTTGCATTGGTACCTAAATAACTAGAATATATTACAAAAAATTTAAACACTAGATCCATGCTTGAGTCTCTAACCTTGTAGGAGAAAAAACAATTTATGATCGACGTTGCACCCTTTCAACTTATAGTGGGTGATCTTTACAAAACGAACCATGATGAGGTGTTTCATCATTATGTAATGTAACATGAGCACCTTAAGGTACTTCATTAATTTCAAAAAGGTATTACAGGTAGACATTATGTTGGAGAAGTTACAATACACAAAGTTGTACTAGCTGGGCTTTGGTGGCCAACTCTATTCTAAGATGCTAAGGCATATGATAGGAAATGTAACATCCACCAGCACATAGGTAAACCTAATAGAAGAGATGTTATGCCTTTGTACTCTTCTCAAGAACATTTTTAAAAGTGGGATATTGATTTCATGGGGCCAATCACTCTAGTAAGATTATGAATGGGTTCTCGATACATCATTGCAAAAACTAACTACCTTATGTGTTGGGCTAAAGCAATGATAACAAATAATTGTATTATTAATACTATTATAAGATTTATTTGGGAGAACATAATAACTTAGTTTGGGTGCCCCCTAAATTTTATTAGCAATCATGGTACACACTTTTTGAATGAAACAATTTACATCTTGTTGGCTGAGTTTATGATTGCACACCACAAGATAACAACATCCCACCTGCAAGCCAATGAAACTATTAAATATTTTAATAAGATCCTAGGTACCACTTTAAAAAAAAATTGGAATATTGGCCAACTTGATTGAGATGATCGAGTGTTTTTAGTACTAAGGGCCTACTGAACTACATACAAGCACCTAAAAAAACACATGCCATTCAATTTGGTGTATGGAAAGGAAGAAGTGATGATAGTAGAGTTATTAGTGTCATCCTTATGTATCATATGCATAGGATAACTGGATGATGAGGCATCCTTGAAATCAAACTTAGATATTTTAATGCAATTAGATGAGACTCAATTCCTCACTCATTGGAGCCAAGATATAGAGAAATGCAAGTAAAAAGCATGACCTAATCACCATATCAAGAATAAAGTATTTTATCTAGGAATGAACGTATTATTTTATGACTCTAAGTTCATGTGACACCATGAAAAGATCCACATCTATTGGGATGGTCTATTTATAATACATAGCATTTGACCTATTGGGGCATGTCAGTTACAAAGAATGGATGGTCAGTTCCCCCTAGGGCACTATAATGGAAATAAACTTCAATCATATTTCACTGAAGAATAGTTGGAGTTATGTAATCAATCTAGATTATGCCATTAGATTAATATTTAATTATTTCAATAAAAGTGTTACCTTTGTTACATTCAACTCTTCTTTATTGCAATTTTATTTTTATGTTGTTTTCATGGAGGACCATGAATTGTTTTAGTATGGGGTAAGAATTCTCATGAAAGGGTAAAAATAAAAATCATGTAATATAGTTGGGTACATTAGATATTTGGGAATGCAAGTCTTAAAGGTGAAAAATTTATTAAGGGTATGTGAGTCATTTAAGGCACTAAGGGGTAAGGTTCCTTCTATATGTTAGAAATTCAAAATACAATATTTGTCTTCCACCACAATAAAAGGGTAGGATCTAGCTATCACCCACTTCATAGAAAGTTACAAGGAGGGATACTATTAATGTGATGATGTTATTTATGAAAAAATCATGTCAATGGTGTGATGGAATAAAATTGTTAAAGAATTAATTGAATAAGGCAAGATTCTAAATATGGTGGCTATTAAAAGATTTGTATTTATGCTACAAATTGATGAGGAAGAGGAAGGAATTAATGAAGGTAACCCCCCCTTGTGGAGCCTATAAATAAGTAAGTTAAATCCATTTTATTATCTACATTACATTGATTCTTGAATTACCAGAGCTAAGAATGAGTAACAAACCAAAGACATAAAACAAGTGACCACACTAAAGTCAAACTAATCAAATATTTAGTAGAAAAAAGTTTTTATATCCTTGGTGAGACATGTAGGTTGTTACCCAATAGATGAGAGAGATTTTAGGTCCAGATTGGTGGAAAGAAGTGGTAATTTTTGAATTTGTAGGTTTTAGGTCTACCATTAATGAAGTACTTAAGCTGAAAAAGCCAAATTAATTTTTCTACAGCCATGTATTCATTTAGGAATGTGGGATAAATATGCATTAACATTTGAGCTTATCAAAGGGTAATGTAGCCTAAGAGAAAGGCTAGGAAACTTGAAAAATTATCAACTATACCAGAAGAAGTGAGTAGAGGAGATTGGGTTTCCATTAGGGAAGATACTCTAGAGGAACAAGAACAATGCCTATGATAATAAGTACATAGCGTAGAAGGAGAAGAAAACAATTCATGGAAGTATAAAGGGAAAGATGGTGAAGAAAGGAAAGCAAGTGCAAATGACAGTGGTGTAGAAGGCCCAAGCATCTCCACTTCCCTATTAATAGAAGAAATGCAATACCCATATTTGGTATTATGTACAAATAATTGGGTCTCCAAAGTCTCAATAACCACCATTTTTTATTACAACCACCACCAACTAGGAAATGAGATCAAGCTCTAGAATGACTACCAGGTTAAGACCATAATTACAAGAAATCAAGTGGTCAATGATTTAATAATCAAGAACCAATTGGACACTATAGGAATCTTTTAACTCTTCGAGTTTCCATATTTTAGTAAACCTATGAATGTATTACAATTCCTCCTCTCACAAATATATGAGGACTATAACCACTTCGCTAGGTACAACATGAAGATCACCCCTGAGAGAATTAACAAAGTCACAGGACTATAGTGCTCAAGGTTGAGTATGATCAATGAATTGGCTGACATGAAAGAGATATAAAAGACCACCATGGTGCTAATATATCAAAATTAAGGGCACATGATGAACATTAATAACCTATAATATCCTACCCTCTAAGTCATGACATGGATCATTTCTATCAAGATCGAAGGGATTGATCGATGGAAGGAGGTGGACATGGTAGACCATTATATTACTCACCAGGTCTCACAGGGACTAAATTGTAGCTAGGCCCTATACTTTATCCATAAAATAATTGAATATGTGGAGAGGACCTATCATATCCCCAAGTATAGGTTCCTCTGGAGAGTAATCCTCCTATTGATGGTCTTTGATGAGATCAAAGTACCAGACTATAGTTTGGGTACATTAATGTGGGTGTACCCTTCCACTCACAAGTCCTCTATCGAGTTATATAAAGCATTTAATTTCCCCCAGCATATCACCCCCTCATATAAGATAAATATGAGGTATTTATTTGATGGGATGAAGGCAGCATTCAAAAATGAGTGGCACATTCTGAAGGACTTACCTCTTGACTATAAATCAGGGATAGTTCATTGTAAAATAGCATTTCTCCCTCATATGGATCCACATGAATCCATTTAAAGAGATTTCAACAGGGCTCAAGCTACCTTATGCCTTTTCTATGTGATACTTCATAGACTCCATCAATCAGATATATGATATATAGCCTATCATTTTGCAAGTAGAGAGGATTGATGTAGAGCTTCACACCCTCTAAAAAATTTATGTATATCCAGGGAAGAAGGCCTATATGGAGAGGTTGGAGATGGACTTGACTAACATACAGGTCAAACAAAATTTGATCAGGGAGTAACCTCATAGGTTGTTCTACATGCTTTGCCCCCATAATAACTAAGGTAGAGACCCCAAAGAAAAATTTCCATAATAACTATATTTAAAGAAGAAGAAGTGACTGGATGTGGGTACAAGTTCAAGTGGGAAATAAGCCCCCCAAAAGAGGTAAAGGATGTCAAAGGCACAACCTTCCAAACTAATTTTTTCTCGTCCGTTTATGCCTCCTCCACTTCCACCTTACCCTTTCCCTTCACCACCTTGGCCATCTCCATCCCCTCCCCATACTTCTCTATCCCCCTCATACTATAGGCGTCTGCACTCTTCTATTCCTAACCCTTCATCCCCTCATCTTACTCTTCCCTTTTCTACTCTACCTTCTCCACCTCCACCTTCTCCACCCCCACCACCATCTCCCCTAAGTACCACTACCATGAGAGATAACCCACAATAGCCTCTGATACAAGTACCCCAATAAGAGTCTCCTTACGTGTAGATCTAGAGATTAAGATTATATTCTAAGAAAACTCCCCGCTCGATGTAGGAGAAGGCCACATCTAATGATTCCCTACTTGATGTTAAAATAAGGTACAATAAGGAAGATAATGAGATAGCCATTGGTTGCCATGAGGAAGCTGAGCTTGAATGAGACCCCAATAAGGGAAAAAATGATTGACTTAGAAGGGTAGGAAGATGAAATAATGGTGACAACTATGTGTGAGCATTACCCATTCAATGTAGAGCATAAAAGACTCTATTTTTTATTGCATTTCCATCCCATGGAAGTAACTCCTAAAACTAAGAAGTGTCCTTCTTGCTCGAAATGTACAATGAGGAACACAAATTCAAGATCCTATTGGACAACATCTCTTTGGTCCTAGATCCTCTAGTGCCATAAAAATTAATGAGGGTTGATCCTTAGAAGCTCACCCCACTGATAGCAAGTGGTAAATTTTAGAAACTTGGTATGGAAATAACACACTAGAGAATTTTATCAGATTTAGATGCATGCACAGTAGAGAGAAAACATGCCTAGGTTGTAAACATGTATAATAAAATGCTTTTAGAGAAGCGAACACTCATTTAGGAAGTGGCCTAAATGAAATAAAATATCCATGAGGCCATAAAGGAAAAAGTAAGGGTTTTAATCCTTTGTAAAAAAATTGAAGGAAGATCCAACACATATAGATGGCATACCTCTAGATGAGGATGCCATTGGAAAGTTAAAGACCCTAGTTGAACTACTACTCAAGAAATTCAAAGAGTGACTTGTACTAAGAGACGAGGGGATAGAAATAGCTAAATAATTCAGCATGGCCACTGACATCTACAAGTGTGCCTTAAAGAGAGTTGGGGAAGTTATCCCCATTTTAGATGGTATTTTTTCATGCCTAGTGTGACCTAATAAAGTCTTGGAGGTTTGAATCCAAGCTGAAGAGGTCCTAAGGTATCAATCAACTGATGTTGTACTCCTACTAAAAGACTACATCGAGTATGTGAAAGAATTTAGAGACAAAAAAGAATAGAAGACACCATTAATAACCATCATCAATAACTAAATGCAAGTTATGTATCACTCTGAGGATAGGTTGATAAGGAGGTCTCTATATTAGAAGGTGTTTAGAAAGATACTAACATAGCCTTGGATGAATAGGTGAAAAAGACCAATGAGACTCCAACCCAACTCTAGGAGTTGAAAGAATCAAAAGTGGCCATTGAAAGAATAACTGTGAAATTCCTCGACACATTACCTTATTAAGATGGCCTGAAAAAGGAACTCGAGTAGAAGGGGTCTGAATTTTTGGAAGACACTAGTACAACTTAGTCTAGGACTGACTAAGAGCATAGTGTGGGATGATGTTGAGCCAAAAATTTTGACTAAGTGTTGTCTTATTTTAGTGTGAAATCAAAACGGTATGGGAAGACCATGTCACATGAATTCCAGGCATAGAAGCACCATTACATAAGACCTTTTGGGCATAAGGGGACAATGGTTTAAGAAGATAATGACATAGATGAGACCTGCATGAGAGTACCTAATTAAAAGAGAACAAGTCATGAGGAACTTGAGAACACTAGACTTGGAATGAAAGTGGAAGACTAGAGGAGCATGTGAGAAGTGAGAGAAATTAGGAGAGTGATTCATATGGGACACTTTGACCTTATTAATCAGAGGTTTTACACCAGTTCACAAAGAATGAAACACATGGCCACCAATATATAACATAGAGTGATGATCTAGAGGCATAGGGGCTCAGGTCTTTAGGAAGAACTTATTGTAAGTACGATGACTCTTAGTTTGTTAAGAGTTTATGCATCATTTGATCATAACATTAATGGTTGTAACAATTGGTTAGGGCAAAACAAGTATAAATACCTCTGTTGTAATCTTTTGTGAGGACAATCTTTTAGAGAATAGATGATGAAGCTTTACCTTTTGGTTCATTAAGCATCTAATATGAGATATCATATTTTGCTAATTTATATCATGAATTATGGAATACACTAAGTCTTAGACTTGGATATGAGTTATTTCTTAGTCTCTTGTTATTGGTATATTTTTCTTTTCTAAGTCACTAATGCTAGATAATGATGGTGATATGTGTAGTAATAATAATAATTGCATCTAGAACTAAAAGGATTATAGTAGTATATTTGTGATGTTAAATAATCCTTGTTTGGAACTGCATAAAGAGAAAGATATGGACAAACATATATTACTGTGTTACAAAACCTTCGGGAACTGGGCTTTCATTGTGCACTTTAGGTGAGCATGTGAGACCTAAATCTTGCATGATAGGGCCAATGTGCTAGCTTGCTGGGATAAAATTCAGGACCAAAGCTAGAATTAACTAAAATAAACCAACAAAATGTTTATTTTTTTGTATTAATAAAATAATATAAAATGTATATAGAAATAAAAATAAATTTATTGTTGCTTATAGGTATAATGCATCCTAGTCATCGAATCTATAAGGATATAAAATATTTCAAGACTTAAACATAGAAGATAAAAAGATATAAGCCTACAATAAATAACGATTGTGTAAATATACATAACCATAAAATACCAAAACCATGGAGAGAAAATGCAGAATGGTAACTAGTGCTTTCAAAACATGTTGTAAGTAACTACATTGCAATGTATACAACAAAACTTTGAGAAGAGTTCTAAACATATCATAAAAATTTGGTGCAACTCATCCAAACCATATATGAGACTTCTAACTATAAAAACCCTTTTCAAAAAGAGACATTGGAGGGAAAGAAACATGGTATTAATTTTAAGAGATTCCATTGGTAGAAATCAAGATAGTGAATGTCACTTTGAATGTCTCATGAGAGGTGTTCAAAATCGTAATGTAAAGTATGAGAATGTTAATCAAAAACACTCTATTTTTTTTATTGATGGATAGATGAGCATGTTATATGCCATGGAAAATGTTTCACATATTGATGTAGTTAGATCATGGACATAATCCCAAACAAAGAAGAAATAAAAAATGAGATGTGAGGAGTTTGTAAATTATTTTCATAGTATTCTTAAGGTTTAATACCATAATATATGTCAATTAGAATAATGGGTTGATTTATTTTTAATCGTATCTCTTGCTTTATAATATATTGTGTGATATACAAAGAGATATTGGACTTGATGACAATAAATTAACATCAAATTAGGGTTCATTCAATTAAAATCATTGGCATCTAAAATAGAGGACTATTCAAGATTATATTGACAATCAAATTGAGATTGAAGATGAGGATGTTCAATTTATTCACCAAAACACAATCTAACATGACTAGGAAAACATTTCTAGGCTACATCATGCAAAAATTATGAAAGTAATTGAAAAATATATGTTGAACATAATATATCTCAATAGATAATTGGCTTGGAATAATGAATATTAAGGAGAATAATTTACACCATCAGCTATAAAAATTCATAATTGTAATGAAATATAATGGGTTGCTTATAACAAATGATACAACATCAAATATACCATATATAATATTATGTGTTAAACAAAAATAAGAGCTTGATATAATAATGATAAATTATAACCAAAGTCAAAAAATTTACCATTATGTACTATAATACAATGAACTTAAGAAAATAATGTATAATTGGCACCATTCATGAAGCTCTTCAAGATGAATTTCCACAACAATGTTGTCCACTATTATTACTTCCACTAACTCGATTTGGAACATTTAACTTTGGTGCATCACCAATCCATTCAATAAAAAGAATCCCCATCATGGATTTTGCTAAAATAAAAATAGGCATCAACCTCTAGCATTGCATGAAAGCAAACTTTTTTGTTGATTCTCATTGAATGAATAAAATATTATACAATATTCTTTAAATAAAACTCAACTCAAAATTGGATTTGACATGTACAATTAAAATTTTTAAATAAATCAACAACTATCTAAAGCTAATTGATCGAATACAATTTTTAGAAAATTGATATTTTTAGTATCATTTATCTTTTAGTGATTTTTCAAACCTATTTTTAGCAAATATTGTATGTAAGCTCGGTTTGGCTTTAAAATATTCACATATCTTACAAACACTAAAATTAACCGAATGTATGAAATTCAATTCAAGTTCATGTTTAGTTACAAAAATATATGATTATTAAAATGGAAAAATCGTAAAATTGTTAGACCTTCAAATGATCATATATAAACTCTGAAAAATCTATAAATCATCTTTAACTGGGTATGATTAATTATAAATTCAATCTATACATCAAATATGATGCGTATTAATATTTATATAAATATGAAATACTTCACTAATTAAAAATTAATTATATGTATAATTTATAATGAAAATTTAACATACCACATTCATGAATGTTACTATTATAAATATTTTATATATATTTATGTTAAAGATGTCAAAAAATATTAATCTCAAAAATACCTATCTAATCTATGTGACAAGTCTAAAAAATATCAATAATTTTTTTTCTATATAATTTTGATATTTATGTTAGTTTTTATAATAGCTGTGGATAGTCGCTATGCCTTGGCTATTGTATATTTACATTTATATGTCCCATTTAAGCTTTATTTGTTTTTTTCGAAAATTTATTATGTTTTATTTAAATGTTAATTGAAATTTATTTTCTACAATTTAATTTATTTCATGTTAATTATATTTATAAATTACAAAGAGAAACAAATACAAATAATATATATAAAAGCAAAGAAAATATTATATATAAAAGAAAAGAATTCAAATATTTTCAATTTTTTATTTTAATTAAAATTAAAAAAATAATATATATAAAAGAAAGTTCAAATTTTTTTATTTTTTTATTTTAATTATGCTGGGAAAAATAAGTTCAAATATTTTGATTTTTTATATTTTAATTATAATAAAATGTATGCCTCTCCATGAATAATTCATTTGGACTACTTATAAAAATTATAAATGATATGCCCAGAGTTTCAACGATAATCCATCTCTTCTTTTTATCTTCATTCTCTTTTTAGAGTTATGGTTTATGTTTGAAATGCTAATTTTATTAACTCTAGGTTATTGTGTTTTGTCAACATTTTTTAATATACGAGTCAATTTTTCATTTTAATATAAAGTATGGATTTTATATTAATTTTAATAACACTTCAATAATTTTAATATGGATAATGGCTTAGAGTTTGGTAATGTAGAAGTAAATTTTAGATATATTATAAGAAAGTTTATTTACACTTTTTGTAAATCTATTTTACAATTATTTTAAGGAATGTTTTTCAAATTTTTTATTTGAAAAATATATACTAATTAAATTTATTTTAAATATCAATTAAATTTAATTTAATTTAAATGTTTCCAAATTAAATTGTTTTTTTTCTTTAATTAATCTAACTTGTTCAAATTTATTTATTTCTATTCTTTGTTAGGTAAACGGTTAAAAATGTAAAACTTAAGAAATTTTTATTATTAATTTTTAGCAATGAATTTCAAAAGTTTATTCTTTCTTTCCTGTAAGGTTTCTTTTGCTATTCTATTTTTCATTATCTTTTATTCTTAATGAAAAATAATGGTAGTAATCTCATATGTTGAGAAGAAAATTCATAAAATTATTTTTAAAAATATAATTTGATTTAGATAGATTTTAAAATATTAAATCTTTAAATTATTTATTATTTTTTATTAATAATTATTTTTTTGTTAAGAGTAAAGGGGAGTTTTTTTGAAACTACAGACCCCATGTCTTAGAAGGCAAGTAGTCAAACGAGCTCTAAGAAAGCAAATACATCATAAATCTCATAAAAATAGCCAACATAAGAAAAATGGGAGCACCCAATCTAAAAAAAGCTAAAAAATGACCAAAGGAAAAAGAAAATAGCTCCCCCAAAAAAATTCATGCAATCTAAGAGCTGAACTGAGACGGGCCCAAACTACTTAGGCCTTGCTTCCTCCTTCCAAATAGTGTCTGTTGCAGCCGCCAAGTTGAAGCAAACTGGATGATTAAGTTTCCATTTTTTTTAACCTTTCTCTAAACTTTAATCCACCCTTTGTTATCCTTTAAACTTTTTAGAGAAAAAATATTTTTATCATCCTTTTCCAGGGTATGCATAATGAGATCAGAATCCTTTTCCTCCAAAGTATTATCTTTTAACACTTGAGGATATCATACTTGTAGCATTGGTTTATTGGGGAGCCACTTCAGCATGTTGCTCCAAAACCAATTCTATTTCCTTTTCTACTTCCACATCCTAAACTTTATTTTCTGTTAAAACTCCAACCCACAGGTTTACTAACTCTTCATTCTTGTCCGTTAAACTTTCTTCCATCTCTAGGGATTTCTCTTAAGTGCCCTCAATGGTTTCTACTTCTACTGTCAAAAGATGCTTATTAGCATTTTTTGCTCATGAAATACCTTGCTTTTTCCCCCTCCATAACGTGCATGAATCACCCAACTGCCTTGTTTCAAAACAACACCTACATCTGAAAGCTAATCCTTCTTAGTCAACAATTTGAACCCAAATCCTATTATTAACAGTTAACTCTAAATTTGTTTGGAGGTGAGCATCCATATCAATATTGACAAGAATCCTTGCATAAGTAGTATGGAGATATTTTGATGTAGATTCATCAATGACTAACAATCCTCCTTGGGCATTACCAATCACCTTAAGGCTGTTTCTGGACCAAAACTGCAAAGGGAGGTAAGGAAGACGGACCTATACTGGTCTAATACTGATGGATTCAATAGCTGGATTAAAATCGAGATATCAAAGTTTCAACATGAGAATATGATGATCAAGGGACCAGCCATGCTGGTATAAGCTTGTCCTTATCTTTTCTTTTGTCAAACACTGCTAAAAAAAATACCTTTTCACTTTCACAAGGATATATTATTAATAGTTATTATATTAATATGTTGTAATAATATTATTATTAAAAAGAATTAATTAGAATAATATAATTTAAATTATTATAAGTTTTATAATTATATATTTTGTTATTCTATAAAATTATTAAAATGGAAATGAAAATAATTTTAATAATTTTTTTTGGAAATATTTAATTCAGAATTAATTTTCTCTGTACACTATAAAAAATATATTATTTTATTATTATATAAAAATATTAATTATTTAAAAGTATTTTTCAAAGCACATACGTGCCAAATCTTGTATGTATGCTACGATCTGTAGTACTGTACTACCGAGCATCACTACTGATAGTTGTTTTTCTAGATAATGGGTATGATATTACCCAAGACATTTAAAAGACGTTAATTTTTCTAGATAAGCGGTAAAAAATTAGATTTCAAGATTCTTTTAAAATAAGGGATAAAAAAAGAGATTTTTAAAGGTTCCGTAGGAAAGAGAAATTTGAGAGGATCTTTTTAGGTCTAAATATTTATATTGTTTTGAATTTTTTATTATTTAAAATTTAAATTTGTGATCTTTTTAGAAAATACAATTTTTAATGATTAAATAAATTATAATTATATATATATATATATATATATATATATATATATATATATATATATATATATATATATATAAATTTATATAAAATTTTAAATAAATTATTTACTTTAAAACATATTCTTAATTTTTATAATAATTTTATAATAAAATAAAATTAATAAAATAAAAATATATTTAACATTAAATAATTTTTAAGATGGGAATAAGCCTCTTAGACAAGCACTACCAATGAAATTTATGTTTTCATCATGCATCAAACTTTTGAATTTTAAAATGAGTTTCAATTATCTTCTTTACAATAGTTTTACATTTTTCACTACATAGTTGTTTTATTATTATTATTATTATTATTATTATTATTATTATTATTATTATTATTATTATTATTATTATTATTATTATTATTATTATTATTATTTTTTTTTTTTCAATAATTAATTACAGATCAATATTAAAATTTAATAATGTTTAATTTATTAGTTTCATTTTTTTATTATATTTTTTTATTTACTATTTTATTAGTTAATTAAAATGAGTTTAAATATTTGTTAAATAAGTTTAAACATTTTTAATTGAGAGAGATTAAATTAAATAATAAAATTTAATTTTTTTCTTAAAAACTTTATTTGAATGTCAAGCAAGCTTAAAAACTTTTGATATATATATATATATATATATATATGTATTCTAAAAAGAAACTTAATTTGATGTTATTTGTGCCTTTGAATTTATAAATTATTTATTTAAATTTAAATCTTATTTATATACAAATGATATATTATGTGTCAATCTCATTCTAAAAATTTAGTCTGAAAGAGAATAAAATAAGTCAATTAACTATAATAGTATTATTAAACATACATTATCTATTGTCTAATTAATTAATTACCAATATATATATTTTAGATAAATCTATACAAAAGATAATGAGAGATATTATTCTTGATGTATTTGTATAGACTCCTCAATAATGTTATTTCTCGGAATCTTTTACCTAAGATATGTAAACTACTTAATTACTAATTTAAAAAATAAATAAATATTTTAAAAATAGTAAGATTAACTAATATAATATTTAAACTATTAATTTTTAATTATATTTTTTGATTCATATTTTTTCTATTATACACATCTTTTGTTGGTACATATAATTTTACCAAACAATCATGAATAAGGCATTTGTCTATCATTTATAAAAATAGTCATGAGGACTCACAATCTGTTTAGAAACATATGTTTATTCCAAGTTCATCCATAATAATATTTACTCAACCAACATTTAAGTTTTATGATTTTATTATATGATATATCTAATTTGAAAAGGTCTAAAAAGTTTTATTATTCAACATGGCCCATATAAATTGTAATAAAAGATGGAAACACAAAAGAAAATACATATATACTTTAACAATTCAATGTGCTCAAAATATTATATTACATCTAAAATACATTTAGATTGGAATTGAGTATAAATAATTGTATTTAAATCCATGAATCATATGGTGATTATATTTAGTTTACAAAACTAGGAACATCTTTATATCTAATTTAGTTATCAATAATTAAATTCTAATAAAAAATTGTCCCATGGGGTTGCTAAAATGTAATTGAATTCTATAGAAAATATTGCTTCTTCTCTCAAAATCTAGGGACATTTTATGCGAAAAATGAGGCCATACTTTTGAAGGCCATAACTTTTGATCTGTGGCTCCATTTGAGTTCTCATTCACGTCAAAACATTGTCTTGAAAAACTCAATATAATGATTGTTAGAGTATGTATTTATCGTGTTTGATAATTATAGCTATGTATTTCCTTATGTTGATAGTCTGTCATATATAATGATTTATCCCACATTGTTTAGTTAGGGTAATTTTTTGTTTTAGATTGCCTAATTATATAAGAGCTTCCTATTATTCTAACATCTCACTCTGAATAATATTTGACTTACTTTGCTTTGTATTTCATTCATTTGTTTACATCTTCCTTATGTGATGGTTTTGTTGTTAACACTTAATAATATTGGATTACAATGCCTTTACCATTCCTAACATGATACTAGATCTTTGAGGTGTTGCAAGCATCTGCATTTTTGCAATTATTTTTTAGATACTTCCCTTGTTGTAGTTTCTTATTCCCTTGTTGTACATCCTAAACATTTTTTCCTTTCCCTCTTATAGATATACAAACAACGCTTTCATTGAAATTTTGAAGAAATTGAGTACATCCTCAATGATTTTTCCTTTGCCTCTCCCAGATCTATTAAAGGTTGATGTTAGCATTAGAGAGAGGAGGCATTGAATTCTTCCTAAGAGGAGGCATTGAGTTTTTTAGGAAAAAATTACCTATTATGTGGAATCTAAAGTTGGGCATTGGATCATTGTTATAGGTGGCATTGGATTTTTTCTCCTTACCCATATTATGTCTTTTTTTCTTTTTTTTTCTTTTGCGTCATTATTCTTGCTTAGTGATAGAAGGAATATTACAGAGGACAATGCTTGAAAAGGATAAAATTGGAGTCTTTTTTTGTCTTTTTATAAGCAATTTTGGAAGGAGAAGCATTGGAGAGGCACTTATTTTTGTCTACAAGATCATATCCCTGCATTTGGACAATGTATTTCTTAGTATAAGAGATTGGATCTTGGTGTGAGGGTATTCTACATGGGGATCTTCTTTAACACTTTGCCTCATTCTTAGGATTGCATTTTTTTGTCTTTGTTTTTCTCCAAATAGGATTGAGCTATAAAGGAGAACAATGGTTTTGGAGAAGACTGCCAAGTAGTGGAACAGGCATAAGACTAGTATCTACATATCAAGAGGGCGTTGAAGTCTTCAATCCAAGTCTATGCTTTGATAATATTCTCTAGTTTCCAGATTGCATGCTAGTGAGTGAAGGACCAAAATAGAGCATTATAACTTTGGTAGAAGTCTTCTGTTGTGTTTGGCTACTCTGTTGAATTTCTTATTTCTAGTTTCTAGCCTTTTTAAAATAAACTACAGTCTATTTCGTCGCCAATCTACTTTGGCGTCACTTTTTGGCAGGGTTGATTTGGAGTTAGAAAGATCAAGGCAACATTATCTCTCTTGCTTAGACACTTTCAAAGTGAAAAACAACATAAATAAATTTCTTGTTCTCTTCAAAATAGTTGTACATTTCATTATTTTCTTTTACAAGATGTATTTTTCCTTAAAGACGAAGTGTCATTCACTTGCACAAGCATTGCAATCACCAACAAGGTTATTTTTCACTTTGGATTAATTAAGAACATTCATGATTTGATTTCAATTCCAACAATTGGTTTGAATCCTACCTTTTTTTTTGATTTGGTCACTAAAATCTATTTTTGGTGTAATTTTTATTGTTCTTGATCCATTTACGAGAATTCATAAAGCCTCTAACTTTTGAATCGTAACTCGGATTTGAGTTCTATTTTTTTCAAAAGTGTATGGTTTTAAATTATATATCAATTAGTATAATTAATTTTTAAAAACTCACTACTTTTATAAATCACCAAATTAAGAGGGTCCTTAATACAAAATTTTAGGGGGTTGTCTCAGTGCTGATTTGTGCACTCTTTTGCATTCTTTCTGCTCCTTGATGATTCAATAACATGGATTATACTTCTATTATTAACCATTTTGAATCTTTGATTATACACAATTACTATACTTGGAGGCATCGAATGAAAACAATCATAAAACACAAAGGATTGTGGTCCCTAATGAATGAAACTCAACCACAGTTTACATGAGAGTTTGAAATTTTTTTTAACACCAATGTAAGTTTGAAGAATTTATGGGTTTGATAGGGAATTATTTTAGTGATAGTTTGTTATTTTATTTAGATGAGTGAGATACTCCATTCAAAATATGGGCTAAGCTAAATTATTTATTTGGAAAAGTAGATCATTTGAGAGTGATGCATTATGAAGTTGAGCTTACTTCACTCAATATAGATGACTTTACCTCTATTGTAGACCTCCTCACTAATTTTAATCATTCATTAACATAGGTGAAGGGGAGTGGATGAGATAATAAATATGAAGAGTATGTGAACTTGATTTTATCTAAGTTAAGTGGTCCATTCTAAATCTTTATTTTTACCTTTTTATCTAGCATGGATGCCTTGGGTACTGCATTTAAATACCAAATTTAGAATTTTTTTCTTAAAGACTTACTAGGGAGGAATCTAAATTATCTCACCTTAAATCTTCCACCTCTCAAAAAAATCATTAGTAGCATTACATCTTACGAACAAGGGAAAACAATGAGTAAGAAGAAGAACACTCCATCTCAAAATGTACCTAAGCCCAACATCAACACATCTAAACTCAAATCCTCTTCTCAATCCATGAATAAGTCTAACCTATCGTGATTCTATTCTAGGAGTACTAGTCATGAAGATTATACATGTTTTAAGAGAATGCAAGCCCTTGAAGGTGTAGTTAGGAAATAAAATATTTATATCTTGACTCGTTCTTCATCTCATGAGCATGAGAAAGAACTTAATGTTGTCAAGAAATCACAATCACCTATTTTATATGGTTGGGTTCTAGACTCTAGTGCTTCACACCATATAACTTATTTTAAGGAGTCATTTATATATATTGGTCTAAGTTCTACTTCCAATATTGATGTTGGAGATTCTTCCTTTATCTTTGTTAAGGGAAAGGGTAACATACAACTAGATAGTAGCCACACCAATAATGCATTATATGTTTTAGACATCACCACCAATCTATTTTTAGTTTTTCATATTTTCCATTCTAGTCAGGGTAAGATAGAGACTTTCAAACCATAAGGTACTGAAGTTCAAGCCTTGTTAGAGCCATAAACACTTATTATATAGGGTGTTATTGGTCATATTTATTGAATCTATTATTTTGAGGGTTTTGATGATATTCCTCCTTTAGGGGCATGTTTAGTTTTTCATGCAAATTCCAAGAGTATAATTTGACATGAGAGATTTGGGCATCTCAATTATAGATATTTAAAGGAGTTGAGAACTCACAATATAGTACATGATATTCCCATAGTTTCATGTCTTGATGGAGTTTTCCCTAGTTATGCATTAGGGAAAAAATAATGAGATCTATCTCTTAAGGGTATGTCTATGAGATCTTCTTCACCGGTTGAGCTTATACATAGTGATTTTATGGTCTTTTCTACTCCTTTTAATAGAGCTAAGTATGGCCTTACCTTTATTGATAATTTCTTGAGGTATACTTAGGTTTATATCCTAAAGTATAAGAGTGTTTTCCTTTCTCACTTAAAAATATTTAAAGCTTTGGTCGAGGAATAATCTTCTAGTTGCATCAAGAAGATTCATATAAATAATTGGAGACAATAATTCAGTCAAGAGTTGTATTATTTTTTTGTAACTCATGGTATTGTTCACCAAAAATTTATTTCACATAATCCATTGTAGAATAGCTTAGCATAATGAAAGAAATGAACTTTGAAGGATATGGCTAATTCAATGATACATTCATGGGATTTACTTCCTATCTATTGGGCAAAGGAAATTAATTGTATGAACTACATTCAAAATCACATACCACACATAGCACTTGATCATATGACTTTGAATGAGGATTCATTTGGAACCAATCCTGATGTCTCATTTCTTTGAGTCTTTAAGATCCTTGCTTGAGAACTTGTACCAAAGAAGAAAAGGAAATCAATGGATAAATAGACAAAACCTTTGATTTCTATAGGGTATTGTAAGGACATGAGAGATTATTATCTTTTAGATCCTTATACTCATGATGTTAGTTTTAAAATACATGTACAATGTGATGAACACTTCATATCTCATGACTCTTCATCTTCATCCATGCCTTTTTCTTCTTTTTTTGATGATTCATCACCTCCTCTTGAGGATTCATTATTTTTAGATCTAGTTCAAGATATTCATGGGGATTTTATGGGGTTTGAGGATCTCATCACACTAATGTTGAAACTATACCTAGGTGGACATGTACTATAGTTTTTTAGGTAACACCTTTCATACAAGACCTTCAACCCACTCAACATCATCATTTACTTTCTACAAGTACTAGACTTTTATATCATGTATTTTATAGGGATCTAGGACTTTTCACGTGCTAATGAAATATATGAGTGGGATGATGTATTGAAAGATGAGTATTCTCCACTGATGAAGAATCATTCACTATGGATTTATTCACTCTTCCTAATAGAAGAAATTTGGATAGATGAAAGTGGATTTACTGCACCAAATATGCAATTGATGGGTCCATTAATAAGTATAAGGCACATCTTATTACAAAGGGGTTATTACATGTCAAAGGTATTGACTAATCTGAGACTTTTACACCTATTGCTAAGATGGATTATATTCACCTTGTAATTTACCTTATTGTATCATAAGGTTGGCTAGTGTCTCAAATGGATGTTAAGAGTGCCTTTTACATGAAGACTTCCATCAATAAATTTATATGCAATATCTTGTTGGGTTTTTTCATGATTATTCTCTTGTTTTTTGACGTAGGATGTCTCTTACAATGTCAAATAGGCCTCTCATACTTAGTATGAGAAGATGGATTCATTTCTTCTCTCTATTCACTTTATTCACTACCACTTGGATCCCACAGTGTATATTTAGTGTATTGGGGAGGATATTGTTATACTAGTCTTGTATGTTGATGCTTTTCTTCTCACATTCATCTCTTCTTCTAAGATTCAAATATTCAATAGGCACTTTCAAAACAGTTCAACATGATATATCTTGGTCTTTTGAATTTATTCCTTAGTTTACAGATTTCACAATCAAATATAGGTCTTTATTTGAGTCATCAAAAGTACACCATAGATCTTCTTTATCGTTTTGGCATGGATGATTGCAAGTCAAGTCCTTCTCATTTTTAGTCTAGAGTGACTCTCACTTCCACTTGTATTTCTACATTTTGTGATTCTACATTGTATAGGTAGATGGTTAAAAGTCTTATGTATTTAAAACATACTCATCCCAACATTTCATTTATATTTGGGCTTGTATCTAGGTTTGCACATGACACTCATGATAGTTATTGGTAGGAATCCAAGAGGAAATTATGATATCTATGAAGCACTACTCATTTTGAATTGCACTGCACCAGGGGTTCTACTTAGTTGGTTGGGTATAGTGATTTAGATTGGGTAGGTTCTCTTGATTATAGGCATTCTACTTATGGTTACAAATTTTATCTTGGTTCTTCACCTGTTGCTGATTGTGTAAGAATTAACAGGCTATTTCACTTTCATCTATAGAGGTTGAGTATAGGGCAGTAGTTAAAACATGTCAATAGATTCTTTAGCTTCACCAATTGTTGATAGAGTTTGGCTTCATGCAATATTTACCCACTATACTGTGATGTGACAAATAGAGTAAAATTCACATAAATCACAACCCAATTGAGCACTAGAGGACCAATCACATGGAGGTACATAAGCACTTCATTCATCAGCACATTCATAATAGAGTTATTATCTTGGAGTACATTCTAACTTAGTAGCAAGTTTTAGACATACTCACGAATATTTTTACATCATCTCATTTCCTTGAGTTGTATGGCATGCTTTGGGTTTTAGAAGTTATCCTTGGAGGGTGTTCATAAAGAAAGATTCCTTCTTCATTTAATGGATACATATTGTACTTGAGTATGTTATCAGGTCTTTTTTTTTGGACTCATACTGTGGATATGTCATTAATGGAAGAGATGATAGTTAGATATTTATAGGGAAGGAACAAACAAATGAAGTTTAACGTTCCAAATTATGGAGGAAGTTTATAAATATAGTAGTTGATAGACTAGATGAATAGCATGGAGATTATTTTATAATGAAGAACCCTTAAAAAAGATAAAAAGGTAAAATTTAAATGTATGAAGTTCAAGGGTCAAGCAATGATTCGATGGGATCACCTGTAAAAATAAATATAGATAAAAGGTAACAAGAATATCAATTCATGGAAAAATGTGAAGAATAATTCGAGGGGAAAAAATTCTTTCAATGGATTATGCACAAACCCTATATCAAAAATTCTAGAATTTAAGGCAAAAGGATCATAGTTTACAAGAGTATACATATGATTTTTACAAGCTTTCCATCTAAGTGGAGCATGATGAAATAGAAGAATAAACAAATACAACGTATGTACATGGTTTAAAGTTTTATATTCAAGATGAATTAAGAATGTATACAATACTTTACATGGAGGAGGATTATCAATTAGCTTTGAAGGAAGAAGATGAAAAAATAAACAAAATTTTAAAAGACCATCTATTAGGCCAAGAAGAAGAAAATCCCCTCCAATAAAGGGATGTGGTGGATTTATTACAATTAGATGTGGGTTTAACACCACTAAAGGAGAATCATCATGTGGTACATAAAGATAAGCAGATAATAGACAAGGGTTTAAATACCACAAAGAAGAATAGGATTTGATAGAGGAAGAGATAATGGTAGTGGTAGAGGATAGTTTATAAATCAACATAGATCTTATATTTGTTACGAATGTGGAGAATAAGGACAAATAATGTTTGAGTGTCCACACCACTAACACAAATAAAGGAGGCACAAGGACCATCCAAGATCTAATTTAGCTGAGGTTGAGATAGAAGAACAAAACACTGAAGTTATAGCAATAGATATTGGAGAAAATCTCGTGATGAGAAGAACAATGATTGATCTAAAGAAAGAATTGGTGTATAATAAATAAGATGGTAATCCATGGGTGTAAACAAATATGTTTCGAATAGGGTTTAATTCAGGAGGTAAGATATACAAAGTAATTATAGATGGTGGTAGTTGTTAAAAAATTATTTCTAAGGACATGATTGAAAAACTAGGTTTACAGTGTGAAAAACATCTTTATCCTTATTAGATTTCATGGTTTAATAAAGGGAATAAAATTATAGTAGATAAAGGGTGCTTAATAAAAAATTTATAGAGGAAAAACTCACAAGGTTGAAATATGGTGTGATGTTATACCAATGGATGCATGCCATGTGTTATTATTAAGGCCCTGGTAGCTTGATAAAAAAGTAATTCATGATGGAGCAAAGAACACATATAGATTCAAGAAAGGTGGT
This sequence comes from Torreya grandis, assembly GCA_037957365.1. Taxonomy (NCBI): domain Eukaryota; kingdom Viridiplantae; phylum Streptophyta; class Pinopsida; order Cupressales; family Taxaceae; genus Torreya; species Torreya grandis. The sequence goes on from JARHVA010007830.1 coordinate 422,380, forward strand.
ATGATAGTAGTTTTTTACCTCTTAAAAAATAAGGGGAAGATTAAATCATGATATCCTCAAAAAAATTTATTAAAAACATGAAGATGACATGTTGTTTTGATACATTAGTAATGAATAAAAAAGATAAAGAAGTGGTTTAAATACCAATAGAAGTAGCAATAGTGTTAAAATATTATATAGATTTTATACTTGATGAGTTAGAAAATGGTTTACCATAAAAGAGATATATTCAACATCATATTAATTTAATTCTAGGATCAACTCTACCCAACCAAGTATCTTATAGGATTAGTCCAAAATAACACGTATAATTTAATGAATAGGTTACTAAATTGGTGAGAAAGGGTGTAGTAAAGTTGAAAATTAGTCCTTGTGCATCACCAATGTTGTTAACTCCAAATAAATATTGAGGTTGTAGGATATGTGTGGATAATAGATCCATCAATAAACTTACAAGCAAGTAAAGATTTTTTATACCTCATTTAGATGATATGATGGATGCATTTGTAGGAGTGAAACATTTTACCAAGATTGATCTAAGGAGCGGTTACTATCATATTTGAATTCATGAATGAGATGAGTGGAAAATAACATAAAGACTAGGAATAGATTATATGAGTGGACGGTGATGTCATTTAGATTATACAATTCACCCAACACATGTATGAGGGTGATGAACATAGTAATAGAATAATACAATAGTAATTTTGTGGTGTTTTATTTTGATGATACTTTCATATTTAGTAAGACTAGAGAAGATCACTTATAGCATTTGAGAATGGTATTGTTGTTTATAAGAAAGGATAATCTATATGTAAATTTGAAGATGTGTAGGTTTATGCAAAATAATTTCGTATTTTTTGGATTTGTATTTTAAATAGATGGTGTAATAATGGATGAAGAAAAAGTAAATGCAATTATTGAGTGGCCTATTCTAAAGAGCATCATAAAGGTAAGAAGTACTCATAGTTTATTAAAATAATTTATATAAATTTCATTAAGAATATTGGTAGTCTTGTTACACCAATAACAAATTGTCTGAGAGGAAAATAATTTGCATGGACAAGAGTAGAAATACAATGTTTTTAGTTATTAAAAAATAATATTATAGAAAAGTCTATTTTAGCATTACTAGATTTTATCAAAGTGTTTGAGGTTCATTTTGATGCTTCATTTATGTTGATTAGTGTTGTGTTGAGTCAAGAAATAAATTCAATAGAACATTTCAATGAAAAATCAAATGATTTAAGAACAATGTACTCTATTTATGATGTTAAATTTTATGTCATTGTATAAGCATTAATACATTAGAGGCATTACCTAGTGCCTAAAGATTTTATATTATTCACTTATCATGAGGCCTTGAAGTATGTGAAAAATCAAAAGAAGTTAATGAGTAATCATTCAAAGTGGGTTTATTTATTATAGGGATTAAAAAAAAATATGAAGCATAAACTAGGAAAGTAGAAATAGGTAGCTGACACTCTAAACTAGTGAGTGAGGTTGATAACTACTATGGTGAGTGAAGTAGTTGGATTGGAAGTTATTATGGAAGCATATGACACTAATTGAGATTTTAGAAAGATAACTGAGAAATGCAATAATATATTAACATGTGAGACAAATAATTATTATTATGAGTATCATATATAAGATGGTTATCTCTTCAAGGGGAAACAATTATATATTCCAATTGGGTCTCGAAGATACAATATTATAATAGAATTACATAGTTATGGTTTGGCTAGACATTTTGGTAAGATGAAAATAACCAATTTAGTGTAAGATAATTATTTTTAGCCAAATATGAATAGATAAGTGACTATATATGTCAGTTGGTTAAAGGACATGCATAAAATATATGGCCATACATGCCATTATTGATTTCAAGAGGATCATAGATAGATTTGAGTATGGATTTTATGTTGGGATTAAAAACCACACTGAAAGGTAATGATTAAATTTTTGCTATTATAGATAGATTATCTAATATGGTTCATTTTATTACATGTAATAAAATAAATGATGTCATTAGAGTTGAAAAATTATTTTTTAAGGATATTGTGAGATTGCATGGTGTTCCAAAATCCATTACATCAAATAGGGACATGATATTTCTAATTCATTTATAAAAGACTTTATGGAAGAATACAGGGACTAAGTTATAATTCAATAATGGATACCTCACTCTGTACCAATCCCTCAAAATAGATGGACAAATAAAAATTGTAAACAAGAGCTTAGGAAATTTATTGAGATGCATAATTGGAGAGAATCCCAAATAATGGGATTTTGATTTACCACAAGTTAATTTTTCATATAATAGTTCAATGAATAGATCAATAAGAAAATAATCTTTTTAAATTGTTTGTGGGAGAAATATTGTGTTCTATATTTAGTACGATTCCCAATTGTAGAATGAGTCAGTGATGATGCATAAATATTTGTGGACCATATACAATAGTTTCAAGAAGAAGTGAGAAGAAAGCTATAGAAAAGTAATAAAAAATATAAAGTATCAACTAGTGTCAGAAGAAGATAAAAGGTATTTGAAGAAGGATATTTGGTGATGGTTTATTTGAGGAAGGAAATGTTTTTTAAATGCACATACAACAAGTTGAAGTACATGTAACATTATAAATAAATCAATAATAATTCTTATGAGGTGAGTTTACAATATGATTTTGATATCTCTCTAGTATTTAATGTTTTTGATTTATATGATTTCCATGGAGAATATGGTGAAGGTGAAGAAGATGAATAAGTATATTGGTATCAATAGGTACTAAAGAAGAATAGTGAAAATATATTGTAGGTTTTGGATATGAAAATAATCAACATGAGGTAAAGAAGTTATAACATGTATTTAGTATAATGGGAAGGATTACAGTAGGAAGAAAACATTTGGATTTTAGAATGGGAGATGGAAAAGATTTAATAAGAGTAAATGGTAGCAGTAGAATCAGAACAACTCGCAAGAGCTGATTTGTTTTCAATTAGAGAAGAATGATGTGAAAAATGAGGCCATAGCTTTTGATCTGTATCTCCATTTGAGCTCTCCTTCATGTAAAACAAATATAATAAAAAATTTAATGTATCCATAACCTTCCCTATGTAGTTATAGATATTATAAATATTTTTTGGAGGTCATACATAACCATCTAAGGGTCAAAAAATACATAAATTTAGCATTTTTCAGTATTTTTCTATTCTTAGAAATTATATATTTTGGTAACTTGACATGAACTTCAGTTTAAATTCATTTGATAGGTTAATTTTAGTGTTTATTATATGTTTGAAGTTTTTTAAAAAAAATCATTTGCATGAGAAACATACAAAAAATCATAGGTCAAGTTTTATTTTTATTTTTTAGAGTTTCAAATTTTGCATGTCAACTCCAATTACGAATTGAGGTTTATTTATGTGTGGTTTGTAATTATTTTAAGTATTCAATATGATCAATACATAGTATTGTTTCATAATTAATGCGTACATTTTATGTTTTTTCCTTGATAATATGTGGGTTCATTAGTTAACCTAAGGAAAAAATAACATCATGGTTATTAATCCATCTAAAAATATTTTTTTACCATAGAAATGAATCTAGTCTTATAAGTACTATTAATATATTTTAAGATATTGGATATAACATCACTCACAATTCATTTTAGAGTCTTAGATGGAATTGGAAGTGATTCCTTCAAAAAATACACCAACATTGAAATTTAAATAAAAATAACCAATTTTACATTATAAATTAAAAAAATCAATTTGTTGGATCAGATTGGAATAAATTTTGGTGTTATTGATAATCATAATACTATAGCATTATCATTTTAAAACATTAACATGTCAAATAAGATAAAATTAATGTGATGATGAAGGGTGGGATGAAATTTAAAAATGTGTATTTTAAGTTATTAATATGTAATATTATCTACATATAAAATTATAATTAAAAAAAACATGATATGATATAATAATGTCAGTCATGTTTTAATTTTTAATAATGATCATTCATAATATTATATTTTTTATAAAAATTAATATGGTATAATAATGTTGGTTGAGTTTATTTTAAATAAAAAATTAAACGTGATGGTCAAATAGATGTAAAAAATAAGGTTGGAATTAAAATTTTACATACTATATTGTAGATAGACATCACCCCATGGATGTGTCATGACCCTATTATATATTAAACTATTTTTTGGTATAACACTGATAATTGCTTGGATAGTTATTATTGTTTAGCATGTTTATTTCATTTTTTTATGTTAATTAGTGTTGACCTAATATATGTTAGAATTTTATACTATGGTTTAAAGTGTTTCAAGATATCTTTATAATGTGATGTAGACATTATATGATATAAAGGGTCATTATCGCATTAATGATATGCGTTGGATGTAAAAATTTGGAGCAACGTGTAACCAGCGTAATAAATGATTCTAATGAGTGAAACCATATGAGCCTATAATGTTTTTATCATTGATATTTATATTATATTTTAATGTTCTATTTAATATTTTTTTTATTTGACAGTCTCATTCTAGTCATGTTTGCTTGACTAGTGGTCTTGTTATTATTCTCGTAATGAAAGTTATTTTCACTTTCATCTTATTAGTTGACTAGTTATGTGTTTGATTATGGGGTTGTCATTATTTTGTCTTATGTTTTTGGGCTAAGTTAAAGGGGGCATCATGAATCATAGATCTTGATTAGGTCAATAGTTATTTAAAGTTATGATGACTATGATATTTTAAGATTTTATTAAGTTTACCATTTTATAAGATTTTAGGGTTGAATCAAATCTTGAGACTAGGTCAATGATTCATTTTTAAAGTACTAGATTTTTGGTCATTTGAGTTTTGTTGCTTTTGAGCTCACAAGTTTTTGAAACCCTAGTGTTACTCTGCTCAAATCCTGGGAAAAAACATGGAGTCTTAACCTATCCATTATGAGACTGTAACTTAGTTTGTTATGGATGAATATTTGAACAAAAATTATGAATTCATGTCGGCTTATGTTTTTAGTAGTTCACAATGAGAATGTAGAGGAAAAAATTTGTTTTGGGAGTAAGCTATAGAGTTATGGAGATGACATGAATTGTGTAATAAAAGAGCTAATTTTCTCTCATTGTGACCATCATTTTTATCTTATGTATTTTGGTACATGTTTTGCAATTTGGTGTTTTCCAATTATAATTATACATGAAATTTCTTGACAATATTGTAGTCGTATTTTAAATTCTACTTTTTGCAATGGGTTATGTTATATTTAACTTTGGGTTGACTTGTTTCTTAGTACGAATAGAACCCTATGTATTTAGTTAATGTTATTATCCAGGTTGAATTTATATTTATACCATATTCAAATATATATACTATATGGTATAATTTGTTTTGCTTAATAATCAATAGTTAAAAAAACTTGTATTGTAGGCAAGACTATATAATGAACCAAAATACTATCAAGACAATAATATTACCAATAGGCCAAGATTATGAACAATAATTAGTATTTATTCGTATTAAATAATAAATTAATTAGAGACCATGCATAAGTAATCCTTACCTCAGAATTAGAGTTTGCATGTAAAATTCAAAACTTTAAAAATAAAAAACTTGCCTGTTATTTTTAGTAGTTGATATTTTTATTAAGTTTCACATGCAAGCACAAGTAGCTCTAAAACTCTCCCAAAATAAACTAAACTATCAAATTAATTTCAACTGAAGTTCAAGTTTGGTTATAAAATTAGATAATTTCTAAATTTAGAAGAATTCAAAAATAATTTAAACATCAATTTTGGACCCTCAAATGGTCACATATGTCCTCTAAAAAATATTTAAAATGTACTATAATTATAAGGGTAGTTTAAGGTAGCATTGAAAATTTTATCTAGTTATTTTAGTGTTAAGATAGAAAAAATAGAGTTATGGATCAAAATTTAAGGCCTCTAAAGTTCAACCTTTTTTCTACATCATTCTCCTCTGATTGAAAATAACTCAGATTGTGCAAGTTGCTCTAATTGAACTTCTACAATTTATTTTTATCAATCATCTTCAGCACCCATTATTCAATCTAAGTTTTTTATTCCTAATGTAATCCTTCCCACCATACCAAATACCTATCATAACTTCCTTACCTTGTGTCTATTGTCTTTTTATCTAGAACTTGCACTATATTTTCTTTCTTTTTATTTGGCACCTATTGATTTCAATCAACTTCTTCATCTTCTTCACCTTCACCATCTTCTCAAAGGAAATAATTTAAATTTGAAACATAAAATACTAGAGAGATATCAAAATTATGTGGTAAACTCACCTCATAAGCATTATCGTTTATTTTCTTCACAATTTTACATGGTCTAATTTTATTGTACTTTAACTTGTTATATGTGCATTTTAGAAATCCTCCAAAAATGACTTATAATTTATTTTTTGCCTCTATCTGATCTAATGGGTTTTAGAAGACCATGCAATCTCACAATATCTTTAAAAAAATAGTTCTACAACTCTAGTGGCATCATTGATTTTATTAAATTCAATAAAATAAACCATCTTAGAAAACTTATCTATAACAACAAAAAATGAATCAATACCTCTCTATATATTTGGTAATCCAAACATAAAATCCATACTCATATCTATTTATGGTCCTTTTGGAATCAATAATAGCATGTGCAATCCTATATTTTACACATATACATTTTCCACCTGACAAATCCTGCACCTTGAAACATATTTTTTCACATTTATCTTCATCTTTCCCCAAAAATAATTCTCCTCTACCAAATATATTGTCTTTATCTTACTAAAAGGTCCAGCCAAACGAACAATATGCAATTCTCTTATAGTATTATGTTGTAAACACCCAATTAGACTACATAATTATTTCCCTTTGTAGACATAACCATCCTGCATAATATAATCTTCATAAACATTACTTGTATCACTTGCCAATGGATTATTAGATTTCTCAACTATCTTACCAAAATATGGATCAGTATTATATACTTATTTAAATAAATTAAAATCCAACTACTTCCCTTACCATATTAGTTATCAACCATACTAATATATTCAAAGCATCAACTACTTGATTCTACTTCCCTAATTTGTGCTTCAACACAAAATTATAACCCTGCAATAAGGACACCCACTTTACATGCCTTATATTCAACTTATTTTGATTGTTCACATAATTTAAAGCCTCATGATCAATAAATAGGATAAACTCCTTGTGTACTAGGAATGCCTCTAATGTCTGCTTGTACAATGGCATAAAATTCAACATTATACGTAGCATAATTTATTCTTACCTGATTTAATTTCTCACTGAAATATGCTATTGGCTTCCCTTCTTAACTCAACACATCACTAATTCCCATAGATAAAGGATCACAATCAACCTCAAACACTTTGGCTAAAATCTGATAATGCTAAAATAGAATTTTCTGTAATTTATTTTTCAACTCAAGTATTTATGTTGCTTCAGCTATCTATGCAATTTTTTTCTCTCATACAATTTTTTATTGGTGCAACAAGACTATTAAAATTATTAATAAACTTTCTATAAAAATTTGTTAAACCATGGAAATTTCTTACCTCTATGATTCTATTTAGTATAGACTTCTCAAGAATCGCCTTTAATTTTTCTTCATCCATTCATACACCATTTATTGAAACTTTAAATCCTAAAAATACCAAATTATTCTGTTTAAACCTATACTTCTTAATATTTTCATAGAGCTTCTATTTACTTAACAACTCTAATACCATTCTCAAATCTTGTATGTGATCATCTTTAGTCTTAACGAATATTAAAATATCATCAAAATAAACCACCACAAACTTACCATTGTATTCCTGTATCGCTATGTTCATCACCCTCATAAATGTGTTAAGTGCATTAGATAACCTAAATGACATCACCATCCACTCATATAAACCATCTCTAGTCTTGAATTTTGTTTTCCATTTATCTCCTTCACAACTTCAAATCTAATATAGTAACTACTCCTTATATAAATATTGGTAGAATGCTTTCCTCCTACAAGAACATCTCTCATATCATCTAAATAAGGTATAGGAAACCCATAACTTATTGTAATTTTATTCATTGCTATACTATTGACACATATCCTTCACCCTCCATATTTTTTTGGAGTTAGAAATGTTGGTGTTACAAAATGACTCATCTCTTACTAAAAATTTCATCACTAATTCAATAACTTGCTTATTCAATTCTGCATGTTCTGTTAGACTCATCCTATAAGTTATTTGATTGGGTAGAGATAATCTTGTAATAAAATTAATATGATGTTGAAAAAAAATTTGGTGGTAACCCATCTACTAATTCATCAGGTATAACTTTTGTATGTTCTTTTAAAATTACTATTACTTCTACTAGTACCTTCACCACGTTTTTGTCTTCTTTCTTTGCCACTAATACATAAGAACAACTTGTCATCCTAACATTTTTCATAAATTCTTTTTCAGTCATAAAGATTTCAGATTGTCCTTATTCTTTAAGAGGTAATAAAGCTACCTTCATACCACCTTTCCATAAATTATGTGTTTTTTTCTCCATCATGAATTGGTTTTCTATCAAACTTCCATGGTCTTCTGAATAACACATGACATGCATCCATTGGTGTAACATCACACCATATTTCATCCTTGTGAGTTTTACCTATATAATATATGATTAAGTACCTTTTATCTATTGTAACTTTATTCCATTTCTTAAATCATGAGATCCATTAAGTATTATGATGTTTTTCACACTGTAAACATAGTTTCTCAATCATATCTTTAGAAACCATATTTCACAATTACAACCATCTATAATTACCTTGCATATCTTACTCTTGAATTACACCTTGTTCAAAAGATATTTGTTCACATCCATGCATCACCACCTTCTTTATTCTGCACATATTATTTCTTTGTAGCAATCATTATTCTTCTGATCATAAAATTTTAACTAATATCCATTTTTTTAACTTTAGTATTTTGCTCTTCTATTTTAGCTTTAACTAAATTCATTCTTAGGTGATCCTCTTACCTCCTTTATTTATCTTGGTAGTGTGGACACTCAAACACTTTTTGACATTATTATCTTCATATGTAGAAAATATAAGACTTGTATTGATTTGTAAACCATCATATGCCACCAACATAGCTTCTTCCTCTCTAAATTCCTCTTCCTCTTAGTTGGTTTTCAAACCCTTATCTATTATCTTTGTGTCTTTCTACACCATGTGATGATTAAACTTTAGTAGTATTAAATCCAACTCTACTTGTATTAAATCCACCTCTACTTATATTAAATCTTCCTCGTCCCTTTATTTGAGGGGATTGTCCTCTTCTTGGACTAATAGATGTTCTTCTAAAATTCTATCTATTTTATTTCTCTTCTACCTTCAAAGCTAATTGATAAGCTTCCTCCATGCAAAGTAGTCAATCCATGATTAATTCATCTTAAGTAGAAATCTTCAAACCATTTATGTACCTTGTAGATATATACTCTTCTATCTCATCATGATTCAAAAGTATGAAGATATTGAAAAAATCATCTGTATACTCTTATACACTACGATCTTTCTGCGTCAAATTTTGAAATATTCTTTATACAATTTTGGTGTAATCCATACTCAACTTCTTCTCTTTCTTTTTCCATGAGTTGATCTTCTCTTTACCTTTTCTCTATCTTTCTTTCTGCTAATGATCACACTAAATCATTACATGATTCTTAAATATCATGCTTTCAAAATTTACCTTATTATCTTCTCTCATAGTTATCCATTTGAAAAATTCTCCATGCTATCCATCTAATCTATCAACTCCTCTTTTTAAAAATTTCCTCCATAATAGGGAATGTTAACCTTGATTCTTTCTTTCCTTCCTTCTAAAGCTCTAACCATCCTCTCGTCCATTGATGGCCATTATTCTTGTTGTTTATCTTATGAAATTTATTCTTCATGATTTGTGTCATCTTTTACATCATCTTCTGCTCTACTTTGTCTTTGATTCATAAAAATCTAGGTTTATTATTCTACTTGCCTCTATAGATCTTATATAGTACACATCATCTGAGCAATTTCTCCTCATCCTCTCACCATATATTACACATCTGAGATTCAAATAATAACCAATATTGATTCATATTGAATAATCAAATAATTGTAAACCATGCATAAATAAAATTCAACTTAGAATTGGAGTTGACATGAAAAATTTGTAAACTCTAAAAATAATTAACTTGATATGCTATTTTTAACAGGTGTTATTTTGAGCAACTACTATTTTTAGTAGATATTATTTTTAGTAACTATTATTTTTAGTAAGTTTTTCATGTAGGTGCACACATATCTAAAAATATTAAAAAATAAACTAAACTCTAAAATTAACCTATGAAATGAATTTCAACTAACTTTCAAGTCTAGTTATAAAAATAGACAATTTGTAGATTTAGAAAAACTCAAAAATAATTTTAAATGTCAATTTTAGACACTCAAATGGTCACGTACTGCCTCTAAAAATATCAAAAATGTTCCATAACTTAAAGCGTAGGTTATGAAAGTATTGAATTTTTGATCCAATCATTTTGGCATGAATATGGGTTTAAACTTAGCTATGGATCAAACGTTATAGCCTATAGAAGTTTGGCCTCTTTTTCTACATCACCATGGTTCTAGGTTATGGGTGTATTTCCTTTTCTTTTTTAGAAATATGGCTTTAACTGGGTGTATATAGTTTCTAGGTTTTATTTTTAATCTTTTATGAATTGATATTTTGCAATGGGTTATTATAGTCATAGATTTATATATATTCAACTTTTTTCTCATGACTATTTTAAGCCTAGTTTTAAAGTTTTAATTATATTCATTTGGTGTGTGACAATGTGATATTAGCTTTTTGGTAAAATCTCTTATGAGATGATTTTGATATTAATTTTTTGTTTAGTGGGATTGATATCTTCTTGGGTAACAAATTTGTACGGTTAGCATGATGTGTAATGAGTCTTTAATGATTATTTGTTATAATAAAGTTGTTCTTTATCAAAAATATAAAGATACATATGTTTTATAAGATACTCAGCAAAGTGAGATGACTTTTTAGTTCCATTTATTTTTTACAAAAAAATTAAAAATTATAATGTTCTATAAGGTTATAGTTATAGTCAATACTGGGCAAAGTTGTGAATATGCAAGGATATGTTTGTATATTAAAGTCTTAATAAAATATTGATATTATGTTAAGTTAATGCGATAATGGATGAGTGTGTATATTTTTTTACTATTGATTTTAATTTTTATTGAAAAAATAAATGAGTATTCATACTTACTAGTTCCTTATATAAGGTTGTAAGTTATCATGTTACAACTATTTATTTTATCAAAACAAAGATTGTTAAATGTGTAGATATTCACACATTATTCACACTACTTGATTGGTTATTGAAGCCTGAAGTCTCAATGACTTTTGGTATTGAATTATAAGCTACATGTGATCTTTGATCTTGATATAAGAACATGTTGAATCTTGTTGGTAGTATTAATATAGAAGTATGAAATACTAAAGGTTTGTTAAGCAACTTATTTAATGAGTATATATATTATACTTAAATTTTAAGATCATATGATTGGAATGGTAAAATAAATTGATGTCATTTTCTAATGATAATCAATTTTGAAAGTTTATGACTTGGATCTTAGATTTTATTCAAAAATTGGTCTTATGTTTGATAATTTGCAATTAGGTTAAGCATTTTTTTGTCCTTATAAATAATAATTCTAAGGCATAATTGCTTAGAGAATGTAATAAGTTAATAGTTTGGTAATAACATATATTAGATGAACAACTAAGATGAATAATTAAATTTAAATGTCATAATCATTAGTTATGTAAATATGAACTAAATTGATGTACTCTTTAAACATAAATAATTACAGAACTAGGTATAACTTCACTAATTTTATTCAAGGAGATCAATATAGTCTAAGTGTTTAGCTATATTATTGGTGTTCCAATTTATAGCTAAACGAAAGGAAATGAAGGTTGTAGTACATTTCTAATTTTTTCTCATGTATAACCTATGCATGATTGTTGTAACATTAAGATAAAATGAACTTTATTTCATAAGTGGATAGTTCTTTAATTTTACAAGTAAATTTTTGACCAAGTGACAAGTAAGGATGGTTATAGGTATTTAATCTCTATGCAAAAGTTTATAGGATGGTTAAGTTACAACATGTTTTAATTGGTGTTGATCATGTTAGTGATGAGATGGCCATTTATGTGGTATCGTCGATCATTATAAAAATCAATAAGACATGTCTAAGATTTAAATAAATTTGTGAACATATGTTAATTCATAAACAATGTCATTGTAAAGAAAATGGGATTATAATGCATGAATTCTTATGTAAGGTATTTGGTCTAAATGAATTACAAGTAGATATCAGTAGAATGCATGACTCTCACCTGCACCATAACCTAAAAGATATATTATATTAAAAAAAGGCTTTATATTGTATTGATTTTTAAAATAGTCTTAAAAAAACACTTTCCATTATTTGAATTTATATTATATTAAAAAAGGCTTTATATTGTATTGATTTTTAAAATAGTCTTAAAAAAACACTTTCCATTATTTGAATTTTATATATTTATCTTAAGAAAGCTTAGTATGATGAATCTTATATATTGAATTTTTTTTATTTCCCTACAAGAATTGGTGATCTTATTTTGGTTTACCCTATAAAATGTTGACTATTTTCTTTCAAGAACAAGAACTAGGGTATGAATATAGTTTATAAATGGTCCTATTTGGAAGACCATGGATATTATGTCTAGTTTAGAGTGTATGAGGGTACTGTAAGTACACTTATACAACTCAAAATAAATAATAATGGGTATGAAATTATAAATGACATCCTTTAGAAATTTTTATCAATAACCAAGTATACGTGTTTGATAGAACATAGTTATGGACTCAATCACATTGATACAAATTAGTTTATCTCTAATAATTAAGCTTTTTAACATAGTTATTTTATCTTAGTATTTTTTCTAAAATGGGTTATTACTTTTTGGTATCATAGCTAGGTTTGTGCTCTAGGGAACTTTAGGAAATAAACCTTCAACTTTTACATACCTAAGATTATTGTTTTGTTTCACCTTAGGATGGTGAATACTAGATAAGGTGGGTTAAATAACAACAACAACCAATAATTTGACCATTCAAGTAGAGGAAGAGGTAGAGAAAGAAATAGGGGAAGAGGTAGAGAAAGGAATAGGGGAAGAGATAGAGAAAGAACTAGGGGAAGAGGTAGAGGTCGTAGAGGCTAAAACCTTAACCTAGGTAGAGAAGAACCTCATGTTAACAATACTAACAACAATGTTGAAGAATCCAATGATAATACTGCTATATGAAATCCAAATTCTAATCAAGAATAAATCCTCAATGGAATCCTTAATGACCATAATGCTTTGAAATAAAAGTTGGAAATTTAGGAACATATGTTAAACAATATCGAGGGTGTCCCATAACAAGTGTTTCCCCAATAAGGAATAGTGAAAGTTGGTGAGCAAGCCATAAAATAAATTACATTTAGAGTGGTTGAACCTATCATTAAGGAACTTAATAAGATTACACTTCCTACATTTCAAGGTGAAGAAGATAGATATTTAGTTTATACATGGTTGGTTAACTTGAAAAAATATTTTAACTCACATAACATGACCTAAAATGTGAATGCAAGAGTATTACCTTATCTGATGGTTGGATCTGTATCTTTATGGTGAAATCACCTCTATGCCTTAGAGGAATGTCCACATTTGAGACTTACATGGCCTATCTTTGAAATGCAGTTTTAGAAAAGGTATCTTAGTGAAATTTTTAAAGATTAAAAGATAACTAATTTTTTGTTATTAAATAAAGAAAATGTGTATGCAATTGATTATGGGAATTATCTCCTTCATTTTTGCATCATGTGAACTACATGTATGATGAAGACACTAATTTAAAAAAAATTAAGTTTGGACTGAAGAAAATATTAATGCATGAAATCAAAATGACCAATCCCAAAACCTTGGCTGCTATTATTGAGTGTGCTTATAGAGCAGAAGAGAAAGAAAAGTCTTAGTAGAAAGCGAGACAATATTTCAAGATTATTAAATATAAGTCTAAAATGAATAACCTCTCTTATTCACCCAAGACTTTCAAGAAATATGATTAGAACCATAAATTTTCAAGGAGCACTAATGGTTTTAATAAATTTTAAGGTTAAAATAGGAATTTTAGCAAACAAAATCATCCTAAGAAAGGAACTTTTAAGAAAAATCATTCTCAAGGGAATCATAATCTACCTACCACTGGGATAAACATTATTCCTATAACACTTTAAAGGACTATTATGTGATGGGAATGTGGTGAAAATCACTATCATAAGGACTATCCCAATTTGAAACTAGGGAAATCAACTAACCATAGGCTGTATGCAACTGTAGATGATTAGAATGCCTATTTTTAGGCCATATCTATTGAAATCAGAGGTACTTTAGCTTATTTCTTAGTTTTAATTTTTTATAGACTCTGGTATAATTGGTAGTTTCGTTTCTCCTTCCATTACTAATAAATGTAAAATAAAACTCGTTTATTTAAGAGAAGGTTTGGAGGTTGATTTTGATACATGAAAAAGGGAGTCAATTACTCAACGCTTAGAAAAAATGAGGTTGGACTTAATTTTTTTTCAAACAAAAGTGAATTTGTATATAGTGCCTTTAGGATTTTATGACCTTATTATAGGAATGGATTGGCTGCAACAACATAAAGGCATATTAGATTGTTGTAATAAAGTGCTACAATGTTGTGATGGCTTGGAAAATATTGTTAAAATCTAAGGTATAAATGAGCCTAAGGTAAGAAAGATAATTTCAGCCCTGTAGTTAAAAAATGACAAAATAAAAAGGTATAAGCTTTATGTTGTTCAAATGCAAGAATTGACAACATATAAGGAAAATATTTATCAATATTTTCCAATTTTCAATGGATTTTTAGATTTGATTCTTGATAAATTACCTGGAATTCCTCTTGGGCTTGAATTTGATTTTTCTATTGATATTACGCCAGGATCTTCCCCTACATATAAAGCTTTATATCTCATGAATGTGGTTGATTTATATGAATTGAAAGTTTAGTTGTAAGAACTACTAGAAAATTAAAGCATAAGACCAAGTGTTTCTCTTTAGGGTGCACCTCTTTTATTTTTTAAAAATAAATATGATACACTTAGGTTATGTGTGGACTATCGCATGCTTAAAAAGGTCACAATAATGAACCATTATACTTTTCCAATGATAGATGATTTATTTAACTAAATGAAATTTGTGATAATTTTTTTGAAGATATATTTGAGATCAGACTATCATTAATTGAGAATAAAATAATAAGATGTTCACAAGACAGCTTTTCATACTTGTTATGGCCATTATGAACTCACTATAATACCTTTTAGGCTGAAAAATGCACCTATTGCTTTTTTGAATCTTATGAACTTAGTGTACTCATGGATTATTTAGACAACTTTGTTCTTGTTTTCCAAGTTATGATATACTGATCTATTCTAAGGATACATACAAACATGAAAAACATTTGCAATTGGTTTTACAAAGGCTAAGATAACATATGTTATATGGTAGGTTTTCTAAGTGTGCATTTCTCCAATCTAAAATGCATTACATGGGTCATATAATTTCCAAGGATGTAATTGTTATGAATACAACTAAGATAAAACCAATAATGACATATTCATTCAAATTTACATGAAGTACATAGATTTATGGTCTTTGCTAGTTATTATCAGAGGTTTTGGAAAAAGATTCAATGTTGGCTAATATCATTACCTTTGTTCAATGAAAACGTAATAAATTTATGTTAACTACATAATGTGATGAATATTTTAATAATAGTATGGAGATTCTAACTACAACACCTATAATTATTATTCCCAATCTTAATATTAGTTTTTAAATTTGTTATAATGCCTCTAAAGAAGGTTTTTTGGTGTTCTTATGCAGGATGGCAAGATTGTGGATTTTGAGTCATGGAAAATCAAAGAACATGATAAAAATAAAACCACTCGTGACATGGAGATTGATTTAATTGTGCATTACTTTAAAAAAATGGAATAATTCTCTAATTGGAAAACATTTCAAAGTCAAATCTAATTATCATAGCCTTGAATAATTATTTTCCTACGATAATCTTAATGTTCACGAATGTAGATGGATGTAATTTTTATATGGATATAAATTATATTAAGGACAAGGAGAATCATTTTTATGATGCACTCCACTAATACACATATCTCAATACCTTGCCTTTTTTGAAGGTAGATTTAGAACTTCTATTTTGGAGTAGCAGGTTATTGATGAATTCTGGCAAGATGTAAGTGTAGCTTTGGTTGATAATACTATAGCAAAGAGATATGTTGACTATTATATTTTAAAATGTGGTATTTTGAGGCACAAAAATAGAATTTTATGCCTAAATTAGGTGATTTATAAACTATTCTACTAAAATATGTGCATACTACAACTCATATTACACATCTAGGTATCACAAAGATGACTCATAAACTGAAAAAACATATTATTTTTTGCCTAGCCTAAAGTATGATGTTGTCAATTTTATGGATAGATTAATGGGATGTCAATGAGTGAAAACTAAACATTGTCATACATGAGGTTTGGTTTATCATCATGAGTTTCTAGAAGGTAAGTGGGTTATTGTGTCTCTTGATTTCATTGCTGATTTACCAAAATTATGTATTACGCATGAAAAGGTTTTGGTTTTCATTGATAAATTTAAAAAAATTGGTCACTTTGTTATTGGATATCTAATTAATGATGCTTCTGTGTTTGCGAAATATTTTTTGAAAGAGATAGTTTAGCTATATGGCATGCTGGAAGTCATCTCTGATGAGATAAGTTGTTTAATTCCAGGTTTTGGAAAACTTTAACTACATCATTTGGGATCCATTTAAATTTGAATTCTTCCTATAATATATAAATGAATGAAAAAATTGAAAGACTAAATCAAGTGGTTGAATATATGCTGATAATGCACATGATGGATCAACAAATCAAGTGGGAAGATTCCCTACACTTGTTGAGTTTGCATATAATAATTACTATCATTTTGTGATTAAAACAACACCATTTAAAGAATTTTATGATGTAAATTAAAAAATACTCTTGGTTATGATAGTTTTTAAAATGGATCCATTGTTGTCCTTGACATTATATAAGAATATAAGAAATAAAAGGCTTTGATTCACCAAAATATGTAGGCTACTTTAGATAAGTAGAATAGTTATGAAAATTTAAAAAGAACTTCATGTGAATTTAATGTTGGTGATAACTTATTTTTTCATTTTATACCATAGAAAATTTATATTATTTTTGTAAAATATTCTAAGTTGGATATTCATTTTGTTGGACCCTTTGACATTGGAAAGAATTAGCCATGTTTCCTATCAAATAGCTCTTCCTATGTATTTATCTAAGATTCATGAAGTCTTCCATTTTACTTTGTTAAGAAAGTATGAACATGATCTTACTCATGTTTTTAATTGGAACAATCTTCAAGTTTCAAAAGAGAATCAGATATAGTTAGAACTACTGAGGATCCTAGACGATCATAACATTGAATTGTGACATCAAGACATTTCTCAAGTATTGGTTCAATGGACCCTTTGAACAAAATGAATCTTACTTGTGAACATGAGAATATTTTTAAATAACATTATCCTTTGTTGTTTTAGTCATTGAAACAACTCTTTTATGAGTGGGGGAGGATATCATGACCCTATTTTATGTTGAATTATTTTTTAGTACAACATTGATTGATTGCTTGGAATATTATTATTGTTTAGTACATTTGATTGATTTTTGGTTTTTATCTGGTGTTGAACTAATAAATGTTTATATCTTGTACTTTGGTTTTAAAATTATAATGATATAATTATGATGTGATGCAGACATTATATGTTATAAAGTGTCATTATCAAGTTAATGATTGCATTATGTTCATTTTAGAATCTCAAACACACACAGGTGTGTGTGTGTGTGTGTGTGTATAAAAATGTGTGTGTGAGTGTTTGTATGTGTATATATATGTGTGTATCTACATACATAAATACATACATACATATATACATACATGCATGCATGCATATGTGTGTGTGTGCATGATACATATGTGTGTATCTACATATATACATATGTGTGTGTGTGCGTGTGCACACACACACACACATGTTTTTATTTCAATAATTAGATTTTTTTTAGTTAAATTATTATGTTAATTATTATGTTTATTATACATTTTATCTAGATACTATTGATGCACCTTTTTGGTGATTATAGGACATTTTATTAATGAGTTAGGTTGGATGTAAAACTCTAAAATAATGGGTAACAAAAGTAATAAATGATTTAGTTTAGTGAAAAAATCTAATCCTATGATGCTCTTATCATTAATATTGATATTTTATTTGCTTATTCCATTTGATATTTTGCTTATTTGGCAATCTCATTCTAGTTATTTTTACTTGACTAGTGGTCTTCTTATTTTTATCATGACAAAAGTTATTTTCACTTTGATCGTGTGGGTTGGGCTGGTAAAGTGCTTGATTATATAGTTTTTATTATTTTGTCTTATGTTATTAGGTTAAGAAAAAGTGGGACCATGGATCATATACTTTGACTAGGTCAAGGGGTTCTCAAGAGTTATGATGATTAAGATCTTTGAGGACTTTGTTAAGGTTAGCATTTGGTATTATTTTATAGGTGGCTCAAATATTTATACTAGGGTAGATTTTAAATGATTTTATATTGATTTTGTGTTTTTACTAATGACCAATATAAAATGAAATATGGATTGGGTTTTCACCAAATGATTCTATGATGCAAGTCTTTAGTCTTGCACACAAGATTGAAATGGAAGATTATCACATGAATTGTGTGATTTTTACTAGTAGAATGATTCATTATAGCTTTATTATATCAAATTATAAAAGTTCATAACATTACATAGCAATGTATCTAGTTGGTAATCATGGATCAAATGCAACATCGGAGAACAAAATGCTAGATTAGAACATGATACCAAAAAACTAGAAATAAAAATCAATCTAGAAAATACACGATGTTGAAAACCACATCACATTAGTAAAAAATGCTTAAAAATAAATTAAAAAACATAATACAATTAAGAAAAGGATGAAAAACATAAGGGAGGAGGTAGAGGATTGCCCTTAGGTAGTAGATCAGTCTAAGTGAAAGGCTTTATAAAATGAGGAATTGATGCCACCTAGCCATATAGGAGGTTCAAAGTCATATCTATCACCCATCCATTTGTAGGATAAGTCTAGGTAGTAGTTTCAATAAGAAAATCCATATGGGAGGGATCAATATCATATTGTACACATGATGGTGGTGACCTCCATCCCCCTATGGGAAGAGAGGGTAAAAGTGGTTATGAATGAAGGAATGGATTTTATGCCTCATTTGAGGTGATAGTGGTGAACTCAAAGGTAGGCCATCAGGTGAGATATGGATCACTATTTAGGGAGCACTTCCCCAAATGGTCCAGTGGCTCCTAAAAATTACAGACCTCTATGGAAACCTTATAGATATGGACTTGAGTCTGAAATAAAACAAAACATGTCATTAATAGAAAATACACAAGAACACTTAACATTGTTAAGTAAATAATTATTTATGGCCTTCCATAATTGGAAAATAATCACAAATCTAAAAAAAAATCTACAAAAAATAATATCAATAGGCCAATTGATGGAATCCCCAGGTAAGGCAAGAAACTAAAAGAAAGGCTCAGAGTGATAAGGCTTAATGAGGCTATGAATCTATTTTTAGTCAGGCTAAGATCTAGGTCAAAAATAGAAGATCTGTTTTAAGGACACTAGGTACTTTTAGGTGGGGCACTTTGTTTGAGAAATTACAATATGGTAGAACTATTCCTCAAACAAAAGACCTTGGTATACCAAGCACTAGAGGAAGGCTAATCTGGGATTTAGATAAGCCATCCAAATTTAGTTGAGCCAGGAAAACCATATCCTAGTGAAGGAATTCATACCCCATCACTTATTGAGATCAGTGAGAGTAAAAGAGAAGGGCCTCATAACTTAATAAAGGACTCATGAGTAATAATTTTTCAAAATGGGTGTCACAATTCCACCTCTAGGATTTTCACCATGCACCAGCTGATTGCAATCCCAACTTGTTCAACATTACATCTAGAATTAGTTATTAAATTCAACTAACATAAGTTAAATATCCATCATTCAAATGAAATTTTTCTTTTAAATTTGGCCAAGGATTCTAATCCCTCATAGACCAAATCTTGAATGGTATGAATCCTTTTCCTAAAGAGCCTAGTGCTTTGATCTAATGTAACTCTATGAATGGGACATTAGCATTGGTCATAATGGGAGACCACCATATATTATGAATAAAATATGAAACAATGTGAAAACCATCACCAATCCATTTAAAATTTGGATTGACATCCTCAAAATCCTTTCATATGCTTTTGGCCACAAATAAACCTTCAATTTTGATTGGAGGATCTAATGTGATGAGAAGGGTGTGGAATCTAATTTTTTTCCAACTGCATTTTTGATAGTGGTAAATAGAGGATATATAATGTATCAATAGTATTTTCAAAGATTAACTTCCTTTAATGGCTCTAGTAACCCATTTACCAAATAAGGTTGTGATTTTGCTATAACTATCAAGAATTTTCATATCTCTTTTATTATGAGGGAGGTAGTAGATGTCTTAAGCAAATTGATGGAATCTTCTCATTTATTTGGCATTAGATAAGAGGAAATACCTTATAATTTTAATCAACTTAGCATGAGAAGCCTTATAGGGATCCCATCAGGAAGAGTAAAAATCATGGATAACCGCCAATATTTTAGTGCAAACTTATAATTTCCTTACTAAGGAGAGTAGTTTAGTAACCCAATACTCAAAATTATTTTCAACATGGTTAATAATATATTTACAAATATACGTAAGAGAAACATCAAAGGCAAAGGGGATGCCTAGAAACTTGAATCATTATCCTCTACTAATACATTTCCACTTGAAATGGAGAAGCCATTCACACATATGAATCATATTTTGTCTGAAACATTAAGTTTTAACCCATTACAAACTAGATCTAGAGGCTAAACAAAAATTATCAAGACACTTGATGGTTTCTAAGA
Source organism: Torreya grandis (assembly GCA_037957365.1). NCBI lineage: Eukaryota > Viridiplantae > Streptophyta > Pinopsida > Cupressales > Taxaceae > Torreya > Torreya grandis. The sequence goes on from JARHVA010007830.1 coordinate 443,693, forward strand.
AAAAACATTCCTGCTCTTTAAGGATGAGTAAATTATCATCGACAAAGTGACTATTAATGAGTTGGAAGATAGGTCAGATAAAAAAATACTCTGAATAAGACTCCACTCATATTTAGAGACAAAACCATATCCTAAATCTTATGCAAAAATAACATATAGAGTTGGAGTGAGAGGGAAACCTTGATAGATAGAATGTTGTAGGTAAATACTATCATGGATACTGTTAATAGTGAGGTAGGTAGATGCATCTGCTACTAAATTTTAGATTTCCAAGGTTAATAACTAGCCAAAACCAAGACCATTTAACGAAGATAAAAGGTCATTAAATTATGTCATATTATTTCTCAAAATCTAGTTTGATAAAAATGGTTCTCTAACATGAATCCCTAGCCCATTCCATACATTCCTAGTTTGCATTAAGTTTGTCAAGAATTTATCAATCTTTAATAAATCATATTTTCATTGGTCTAAAAATAAAAATAAGAATAAGATTGAGATGATTCACATGAGATATAACAAGGATATTATATGAAACATTTTAAAAATTAATAGGCTACCAGTTGTTAATGATCTCAAGATCACTAGCTTTAGGTAAGAGTTGATATTATCTTCACTGAGTATGGCACCCAAAGATTTCATTTTGAGGGTGTCCTTATAAACTTGAAGCAAATCAATCCCAACAAATGCCCATGTGGATTTGTAAAATTTCTATGGAAAGTTGTCAATTCTAGGAGATTTATCATTACCCATGCATTTAAAATCCTCTATGAGTTCTTAGAGACTCAAAGGTATCTCATAAATCCATAGGATTGTAGGCTTTGGATTGTGGGAACCACATTGAGGCATTCCTGAAGATCTTGGGTTCTTTCCATTGTTTCCTCATGAGCTTGAAACACTAATTTATAGTGGTCCAAGAAAGTACAGGAGATATTAGGAAGAGAGCTGAGCCCTGCTTGAGCTAACTTAATAGTCTTGATATTATCTTAGGCTTGTTTGGCCTTAAGGTATTTGAAAATTTATTTAGATCCTTGTCTCCAATTTTGAGCCAATTCAATTGAGCATGAAATTATGTCCCTCTAGTAGCATGACTATCTTCCACCTTGACATGGTGTTTGAGTGAGACATGTAGGATTTGTAAGTGATGATCAAAGGGATTTTGTTCGAAGAAAGGAAAACTATCTGAAACTACTTAATCATAGCTTCACCACCTTATTTTATGACATGGGCTATTTGCTTCCCATAGTGGCAAATAAAGGTGATGATGCACAAAATAACCTCATTCTACCACTTAATCTAGTTGGAAGCATAATTTAGATGGTGTACCAGGTTCCAAACCCAAGCAATAAGAAGGATGGTGCTTGTGTGGCTCAAGATAGACCTATTGATAATTGAATTGTTATGTCTCACATTGAACTGACTTGTGATCTATTCGAATCTAAAGGAGATTGGGACATGGTCTAATAAAATTTATTCAGAATAAAGATTAACATGTTGGCCATTAATGTTAGATAAAAAGAAAATAATTTATTCTTATAAAATGTAACAATCCATCCTTTTTGGTATTTCATCAATGCTAGTATTGTAGTTGGACCATGTAAACCAAGGCATAATATTTAATGTTTGTCATTGTAGGATATGGCCAACAAAACCCCACCTATTATTGAAACAATACCATGATTCACATTTTATAATGCACCATCACATAGGCAAGGCACCAAAATTTTCATTTGGATTTTCAACCATATTAAAATCCCTTCACATGAGCCATGTGATAAGGGGTAAATTATCAACCATATATTGCCATAAAGAAAATCTTTCAGGTCCATCATTTAGAGTGTAAATGTTGAAAATACCTAATGAATGACCATCAATATACAAAAGTAGCCAAATCAATCTATGTGATAGGTCTTCCCATGTAGAAATAATTAATGGTGAAAGTTTTGGTGACATAAATATGCTGACACCGCCACATCCTTCCTAATTTGGAGTGGAGCATTGGGTGGCATTACATTGAATAAAATTCAAAGTAGTCTATAGAAGAAATAAAAAAAAAGTAACTTGTTGAAAACAAACAAAATATAATGAACCAATTAATTAGCAAGGAACTCACACAAAAAATTTAATTGATATTTCCACAAGACTTCGCACATTCCAGGAGAGAATATTTATTGGGAAAAAGTCATCCATTTGTATATCTCCCTAGCAATCCTCAATACCTTAAAAAAATTCCTATGTTAGTTTGGTAGAGAATATACCTCAAACACAATGGAGTAACATTTAGCCCCATTTTCCTCTTAGGGGGAGTTGCCACCACCATAAGGTGGGTTGCGTAACTCCCTAGAGGAGTTGCTTGCAGCTGATATCCTAATAGAAAAGATCATTTTTAAGGATGAGAAATTTGAGAAACAACACTTTGTTGGGCCTATGAGGATTTGATAAGATGATTAGGAGGGGTGGGAACTTCTAGGGAAGGCCTTGTTACTACATAAGTTATGAGGGAAGAGGGTTTTGGCCTTAGATGCATTTTTTAAAGGTAACTGTAGTCTAGTGACTATGCTTATTCACCACCTTAGGATTTTTATTTTACAGAGGAGGGATTTAAATGACCCATAAGGGGATAAAATCTTTTGTGATGATTAGGAGATTCACATTGAAAACAAGTATTAGGTAGATTGAAATATATAATATTTTTCTCCCAATGGTTATCATTGACTTGGATATCTATAAACTCCTTTAACTTCTTGGATAATTAGACCTCAATTTAAATTAGTTTTTCGGGTGTGAGTAATAGAACTTGGGTTATTCATGGTATAATACTCACCTGATGGACTAGAAAATTTGGTAAAAAATGACCACAATGGAATTAGCAATCTTGGAAGTTCAATCCAAATGTGCACCTTAAGGGAAGTCTAGTTAATGACTTTGAATTCCTAGGTCTGGTAGGATAAAATCAAGAGTGTGTTTTTGAGAAACTAGAAACTTGATTTGGCTAGGATATCTTGAACTTAAAACGTATTTCTGAATGAAAAGAGAAAAACCCTTTGATAAGGTTACGAACCCTAGTGGCATAGATCCCAGAAGCAGGGTTCATTTTAAAAGGCCATATCTTAAACCCCTTTAGATTCATGTAGGTGAATCTTATTCATACCTCGACGAATCGATATGTTTGAAATGTTCTTCAAATCGCCATTTATTATCATTAGATAAATCTTTTATAGAAAAATATATATCTTTATGTATAAAGATAATAATGATATATACAATACCCTATTAGAGTTGACGGCCTGAATGGCTCTGCGTAGGCTCTGTACGCGGCAGGGCCGAACGGCTCTAGAGTCTGCTATCCTTGCTAAATGTGTACAGAACAACATTGTTGAATGTTTTCCAAAGATTGTTAAAAATTAAAAGCAAAAGTAATTAGATTGAGTAAAACTAGCCTTATCAACCTTTTTCCAGCATCGTCCCATCTTATGATAAACATAGAACTTTGGATCAAGCTATGTGGAGTTGCATCAAAAAGTAATTTTCTTTTTTCAAATGTTTTAGTTGACTGCACCAAAAGACATGCATACAAAATGTGGCAACACACCGAAGGCATCGAATTGTTCGACGAAAATAAAAATTGAAGTGTTAGCTTCTGTTGGTCTTAACATCTATTTTCATTCTCCTCTTATCACCAAACATAAGAAGTTTGTTATCGAAGGACTACACCACCATTAAACCAAACTTTACAGTTGATGTTTGATTGTGTTGACTTAAAATTAGTATGTACTAGATTGTGAGTATAATTGTGCATGAGATAATCTTATATCTTTTTAATTGAAAAGCTTATAAATTGAATATGTTACATTTAGAGTCGCCAGAATCACTATCACTACCAACAAGAAGGTTATAGGGTAATGTTGTAAAATGTCATCGAATGTAGTCACTATGGCATCTACTTTGAGAATGAAGTATTCCCCAATTATGGAAGCTACAGTTTTATGGATATGACCAGTAAGGAGGAGAGTTTAGAGGGGTTCGACCTACAATATTAGGAGTACTCCCTAAATAATCTAATAAAATATGAATGTTTTCCACTTCTAGATATACTTTTTCAACTTAAATATGAATTTGAAACATAACATTAAATATAAAATTATATTTTTTTAGAAGTAAGAAAGATTGCATATATGACATAAGGGATAAGTTATTTTAAAGTAAACCAAATGTATGCTAATTAAAAATCTCTTGGTGAAGAATATACCATAGAAAGCGAGCTTGTTTGGGTTATATGATAACAACCCAAACACATTCAAACTTGTTATGTGTATTTAACCATTTAACATTGAAAGCACCAACTCGAAGATGTTTTGGAGAGATGAGTTGAAAACCTAACCAAAATTTATACTAATGGATGGGGCTTTCAATAAGAACTTCGAAACAATCCACCACATGGTTAAAGGTGATTGAACACATATCTTATGAAGATGTACATCATGTATGATATTTTAAATTTCTAAAATAGATGGTCACTAATTTAACCCCTATACTAAACCCTTTGAACTTTTCAAGGCATCCAATCCCTTATTTGTTTACAAAATAAATTAGAAATGATCTTAATGTATTTTATGAACATCTTAATTTTTTTAATGAATGGTGTAAGAAAAAACAACAACTCATAGAATATTAAAATAGAAAACTACCACAAAATGTGAGAATTAAGAGAAATCTCAAACCTAAACCCATCTTCATCCCAATATAAATGGCTTTTGATAAGTTCTTAAGCCTTCCAAATAATATTCGTAAAAAATGTGTCAAAAAGAATGACATGAACCTATGTGATAAGGAAAGATTAGAGATTCAAACCTTTCCAAAGTTCCTTTCCTACAAATTGCCATATGTAATATAATTCCTAAAAGAAAATATTCAAGCTTTTATCATTTTCTAAAGCATGAATAATGCATTTAGTACACAAAATATATCCTTAAATTTTTATATCAAAAAATCTAAAGTATCCAATTAATCTTAGCTTGCAATAGATATTCTAAACAACCTATTAAAATATTTTAATTCTTTTAGAATTATCCAAAAATAAACCCCTTGATATTCTCCTAAATTTAACATAAGCAACTTTATAAAGTAACCAACAAGAAAAATAATAGACATATGTTGCAGCCAACACGTTAAAGAAAATTTAAAACTTTCTTCCTAAAGAAATAGGTTCAAAAATCTAAAAACGAACTTTTTTTTCTCAACCCTTGAAGGTTATAGAATAGAGAAAGTAGCTTAAAAAGTATAGGAATGCCCCCAAAAAAAAAAAAAAAATTAAATTTTTTGATCGGCTAAATCCAATGCCAAATGCCAAGCATACTACAAAACCTGGTTGGATAGGCAAGATATAGAATCTGTATAACTTTTTGAGTCTTTTTTAATTATATAAAGGAACCAAAAGCTAAACAAAAATATTCGATATACATGTAAATTATATTTGAATCCCTAATCCCTTTTATTTTAAAATTATTTCAATTATAATTCCTGTAATGTAGTTCCCAGCTAAAAATAATGTAGTAAACAATAATGTTGTGCTTGTGCTTTTGGTTAAAAGTATGAAAAATGTTAGACTAATAATTTTATGTACCGGAATAAACAATTTGTTATGGATTTAAAATAAAGATAAATTGTTTGGATAAGATATGCACAAATTCCCTGGTTTTGAGGTTTTATATGTTAATGAAAATATTTGTATAATTATCATTAATTTTATTTTATATAAAATATAAATGTAAGAAGTGTGTTTTTTCTTTTTATATTTATATATATTTATTTGTAAAATTATTTAATATTTTTTAAATATTTTTTTTTGTCAAAGTGAAAAATATATTTATTTGTTTTTCTTTTTTATTGTTATTAAAAACAAGTCTTATTTTCTTGTATGATTTTTTTGTATATATATATTTAATTGTTTTGTTTCAAATAATTTATGTAAGATTTTTTTTTATTTTTTTTTTACCAATTAAATGTTTCAGATATGCTTTTTAAGTAAGTACGATAGCTTAATGGTAATATAAAACTTGGTGGTTATGGTTATACAAATACATATAGCCACCTCAAAACAAATAGCTACTTTAATTTTTTTATTTTTTTCTACAAATCACTTAAAAAATAAGTCTAAGAGAATTTTAAATGTGAATTTGTATATAGATTTAAGTTAATATAATCTTCCATTTGTATTCTGTGTGTAATTTGTTGTGACTTCGTTGAATTAGCAACAATATAGGTACAGGCAAAGACCTAGGTGGACTAAGATGGTCATATGGACCATGATGGAGCTTCGGACTATAAAACAAGGTGATCACTATGTTTTTTTAAAGACCGAAAATTCCCCAACGTTGTAAAAATTTGTACGTATAAATTACAACAAAGAAGCCAAAGTTCAGATTATGTCCTTGCAGTGTTTTGGCTATTGACCGCTGGAAACCAAACTAAAATCATAACAAGTAATTGCAACTTCATTTCTAATTACATCAATAAGAAAGATGCATTTGATGAGGATGATTTCACCTTTAATAAAATGAAAAACAGTACGATAAAAATAAAAAATCAAATCCAAACACAGGAACTTAAACTAGACGAAATATTCACAAAATGAGAAATCAAAAGGTCTTACAAATTTCAGTTTTGACTCGTTTTGACAGGCAAGAAATCAGAAATATTGCGTGATTTTGCAATACAGAAATCAGAATCTCTCTATAGAGTAAGAAAAAGTAAAGATCTTCAACACAACTCCAAATAAAAAGCTATCAAAATTTTGACGACTTTGAAGTTAAGATAGCAAAATTGTAGAAAGATGTATTTGTCAAACACCACCAGATGATTAATTAATCTGAACTTAACTCGCTCTGTATGTATGAAATCTACACTCTATATAAATCATAAAATACATACCAAAAACATAGAAAATTCTTATTTTAATAAGATTTAAAGAAGAAGAAAGAAGAAAGATAAACCACAATTGATCTGGTCATTAGCTAAAAACCTAAATGGGGAACCCATACACTACAAAATGCCTCAAACGAGTAAAAATTTCCATTAGAAAGAACGAACACCCGAATGACTTGTATTATGTTGGATTGGAACAGAAGTGTGTATTTAGAAAAAGAATATGGAAAGGTAGCAAGTATATCATATGTCCATATCTAGAAAACGGATATGGAAATCACCATGTGATTAAGAATGCATTGTGGGTCTTCGATTGTGATCATGTGTTGTGCTAGCATCCATTTAAATCATCACAATGAATATTGTGAAAAATGAATATAAATATTGCATTGTTAAAAAACATGAAATCCATTTAAACCTTCATTGGGAATGCTTTATTCTCATTGGGATAACAAGGAAATATGAACTTATGGACACTTTAAAATGGTTCCAAATAATTTATTAGTTTATGAATTACACAAATTTAGTACATATTTATACTTAATTTAAATTATATATTATTAGTATCATTTAATAAAAGTTTGGATTGCACCATTAAATATTGATATAAATAAAATATATTATCACAATTTATAGATTGAATGAATTTGTTTAGTATTGATAGTGTACGAAGAGGTGTAATTATATTTATTTGAAAAAATTAATTATATTATATTTTAAAAAATTAAAATAATTAAACTTATATTTCATCTATATAGCACATAAGGTAATATTTCCTAATTTAACTTTTCTTTATTCATTAAAAATAATATTTGTTACATTCCACTACACTCTTTATCTCATTTCTTACTCTTCTATATCTAACTTACATATATCTATTTTATTCATTATTATATTTCATATCTAATATATCATTTTTTTATTATCACACTCATAATTCCATTAAAAACACCATATTGTGGTTTATGTATGTGCTCCATATGATAAAATATCAATAGAACATGTCTCTAAGACTTCATTAGTCTATCTTTCATCAGTTTTTATGTTCTGGCATGTTTGCGGCTTCTACAGTATACATGAATGCTTGCCTAAACTTGATGAAGAATCTTTCCAATAAAAAACACATAGGGTTTAGGCTTAGATATTTTTATTCATAATTTAGTGATGATCATCAAGATAAGACAATGAAAATGGGTGCATTTAAGTGATAGGTTTTTAACCCAAAACTTTGGCATTAAACAAGGTAATGTCTCAAAAATGTTCTCTCTTTTCTTAATATTTTGGGATGTTGGATTCACTTTAGATAAAGTTTAGGCAGGTCAAAATCGATTTTATGACTATGTTCACCTAATCTTGATTTTTAAAAAAAACCACTTAAAACTCTACATTTTAAGTATGGTCGATTAAAAAAAGAATTATTCTTCTTTCCCAAATTGAAAAATGATATCTAAAAGAAAAAAATGTGTTGGAGGCTATAATAAATTTATAGGAAAGATTAATTTCATAATCCAAGCTTGCCTTTGGAAACCTATCAACCTTACATGCTTGTCTTTATCCTCCCACCTTCAGAGAATTAATATCTTTAAGTTTTTTATATAAAAAGAACTGTAATCCTCCTCCTACATTGCCCAATGATTTAGGATATCTATAATCATTACAAATCTTGTATTTAGAAGATTGTTCAAACCTCATTGCTCCAATGTAGAAATATTTCTAGGGTATTTTACAAAATTGAGTTATTTCACATAATTAGATATGGATGGATGTAAGAATATGTCAATAATCAAGCCTTTTGGATACTTTTGGACAACTCAAGTCTTTAAAATATCTCAAGATAATTTGTTGCTTGTGACTGCAGAGACTAAGTGGTGATTGCAAATGCTTGAGTTCACTAATGGCTGTCAAAGCATCAGTTTACAATTAGTTGGAGGTAAAGTTAATGGACATCTCGTATGAGGCGAAAAGCTTGATATTTTTAAAAAATGTACAAATATAAGAAGAGGGTACACCTGAGCAAAAAAAATGGGATGAATGGGTGACTAAGCTTGGATAACATTGTATTGACATCCCATTTTTTATGGGAAAACAATGATAGGTGGATTGAGAATGTGTTTGTGTTCTTTTAAAGTGGCTAAGGACTCTACAATAAGGTGGTGAATTGAAGTGGAATGAAAGACCTCATATCTCAACTCAATACTAATGTTAGACTATGTGTTAATATTGGAACCAGGTGACCTAACTCTATGGAATAGGCCATGCTAAAAAATATCTAGTGTCTTGATAAGGGTCATCCAAAAGAGACTAGTTAGAATCCAAGGAAAAGCGTATGATCTTGTTCAGTCAATATTTTGTGAGGTATGCTTTCTAGAATGTTGAAACAATACTTTAATATGTAATGCTTGCGTGAATGGTAAGGTTTATGTAGGATATGTTTTCTTGAATGGAAGGGCAATAATTTTGATGTGATGTGTTTTTTTTCATGGATGGTAATTATTTTATTTTGATGTGGTTGCTTTCATGAATGGCAAGGCTTTTGTTGTTGATTGTTTTTAGGATTTTCTTGGTTTTTAACCAATAAATACTTGTTAAAAACAAAGTGTTGAAAGTAAAGAATAATATAATTGACAAAAATTGAAAGTAAGACTCTTTTTAATCCTTTTAAATATTTTGAATACATAAAATGAGAGAGGGAAGAAATGTATACTACTATGCAAGATGTTGAATGTTTTCTAGATCTATTTGCATGCAAACTAGATGAAATGTTTTTGTTTGTTTTTTATTAGTCTAGGTGAGATAGACTAATTGCATGAATAAAATATATATTGAAAAATTAAGATAATAAGAGACCTATTGTAAAACAATAACAATGAAACACTTTCTATTAACTTTCTTTGTAAGAAAACTAAGCTTAGTTTCTCAACCTTTCTAACTTGCTACAAACAATCTTTTTTCTAATAAATTTGTAGGATGAAAACAAAAGGTAAAATTTATGATTTTATATTTTAAAATAAATAAATAACAATGATTTTAAGTTTTCATTAAAAAAAAAATCCATAATCCATAACCTTCATACATTCACCTATAGTTGTATATGTTTCTATGTTTACCCAAGTGATTTTTTTAAGTACAAGACTTTTGTCTATATCATGAATGAAGAAACATTGTCTTCGCTAAAAATGAATTGAACATTTACTAAGATATATTTTTGGAATGAATTAAAAGAGGTGTTTTTAACTTTAAATGAAACTATTCTATTGAATACAAGCATAAATCAAAACTAATTGTGTTTTTGGGGTAAAAGATGAATGAAAGAGGTAGATTTATTTCACTATCAAATTTATTTCTTTTATATTATAAATGGGAAACTAATTTAATCAAAATAACAATCTATATTAAATCTAATATAATAAATAACAATACTACAAATCTAAATAACTCCAACCTAATTCTGGAATAAATTGGCTGAAGTGCAATAAGTGTGTTGATAGAAGAATCCTCGACATGTTAGCTCTATACACTCTTATGTAAATTCAATAAAATTTCTAGCTGAAGGATACACAAACTATGGAACAATGTAGAAAAGATAATAAGACACAATATAAAAAATAAGAGCATCTAAATTGAAGCTGACTAGTGTCTTGGCTTAATAGGTTTGAGTTACTCTCACCAATGACACTTCTTCACTTTTAACTATGTAGTCAACTCAAAAATACTAGAGGGTTAGCCTTGTGAAAATTGTATCATGGTTGTGTCTAAAAAATATTCTCAATAACAATCTCTAATGGTATTTTTCAAATCTAAATCAAGGAAAAATTGGCCCTCTTATAAGAAGAGAATGGAGTTTGCATGGGAGAGCTCAACTAAGTGTAACGATGTGTTTAACTTGAGATGAACTGAAGAAGGGTAATATTATAAGACTAAATGAATTGAGCATGATTGGAAGAAAATATAAGTGTTAATAACAAGAAACATGAATCTAATTATGAAGAATGCATGAGAATAGGAATTACGGGAGCTAATTTTGCAAGGCATTTCCATTGTGATAGAACCATCGAATCATGCAATGGTAGTTACAAAACCACCACTTAATTTGGCAAAAATACCGTATAAGATAACTAAACCACCCCTAGATTAGTGCATAACCACCCTTATATGGTGAAACCACCTATTAGTTTGCATAACCATTGTGGTGGTTGTGGAAACTAAGGGGTAGTTTTTTAACTAGCTAGGGTGGTTCCATCACCTTAGGTGGCAATTTTGATACATGGTTAATTTTTATAATAATGAATAAATTACTAACAAGGTCATGATCAAGGGGGTCAAAAGGGTAAAAATAGGAATGTGGAAGCATAGAGGGGATTTATAGCTAGAGAGTTCCTTGTGGAGC
>JARHVA010007830.1:462500-595000 GCA_037957365.1 Torreya grandis
CTTTTTGAATATATTTTTGATGGAGTGTATAGTGTATCTGTGGTCAAGTATAAATTGCTAGATATCTCCTAATTTTCCTAAAAGTGTCCTTATATTAGACTCATCTGTTGGGGGGTCATTTCTAAGATATCCTAAATTTTGACGGGGTTAATGTCTATCTCCCATTTTGAGATGATATATCTCAAGAGCTTCCCATTAGTGACCCAAAACATGCATTTATCTGGGTTGAGGTTAAATCCATATTTGATCATTCACTTAAGGATAATACATAATACTCATAGGTGGTATGCATGTTTCCTTTCTTACTCAAGTAAGTCATCTACTTATACCTCCACTATCTTATGAATGAGGTTATGTAAGATGTGAGTCGTGGCCTTTTGATACATTACCCTAATGTTATTTAGGACAAAGGGTATTATAATGTATTAGAAGGTCCCCAAAGTATGATGAACAAAGTTTTACTTTGATCTTCATTAGATATGCAAATCTAGTTGTATCCTAAAAATCCATTTATGATTGATATTAGCTCATATCCTATAGTCAAATTGATAATGATGTCAATAGATGTGAAGGGGAAGTCATCTTTCTATCATACCTTATTGGTATATATAAAATTAATGCACATTTGAATCCTACTATTATTTTTGAGGATGGGAATGATGTTAAACATCCATTTAGAGCAGTTAATAGGATTAATGAAATTCACCTTTAGGAGCTTATTGAACTCCTCCTTTACCATTAACTTGACCTTGGGCTTGATGGGCTTGACATTTTGTTTAATAGGTTTTTTATAATACTTTATAACCAAGTTATGGATGACTACATCAAGATTGATGCCTATCATGTCAGTGTAAGATAAAGCAATGAAGTTTATTATGGTCCTCCACTACCTATTTAGAAAGGAAAGATCCTAGTTTGAGGATTTTGGGGTCCTCCTTTGTCCCAATATTAATGTCAGTAGTTTCCTTAATGAAGCACAAGTTTCCCTCTTTGAATATTTTACGAGCTAGGGGAAGTTTAGGGTCTTCATCTTCAATATTAAATACATTATTCTCATCATCATAGGAGAGGTAATATTCTATGCATCTATAAGATTTATTAAACTTAGTCTCAAGGGTTGAGTTGGGATAACAGATAAATGAGAAACCCTTTCTATGAAGAAAATAAGGGAGATCATCATAATCTTGTAGAAACTCAAGGACAACCTTGTCATTATCAACTAAATCAAGGACAAGAGGGTCCTCATCTTTCCTAATGTGAGTAACTACTTGATCATTAGGGGCCTTAATTATGAGAGGTTCCATCCTGAATGAGACTATAAAGTTTGATTATGGGATTATTAGATTGGGGATGAAATGTGATGATGAGGAATCCATAAAGTCAAAAATTCGGTTACTTTATCTAGGGATCACTTCAATAGAGACAAAATTAATGTCTTTGGCAACCTTGTGAATAATAGTTTTGTATAACTAGAGGTATTTGGCCTTGGTTTGGTGGACATCAGAAACATGGTTTGTGGCTAGATGTGAATCCCCTTAGATTTTTAAGCTTTGAAAACTTATGAATTTTTTAATGAGCATATTGAGTAGTAGGACCTCGTATTTGGATCCATTATTTATACATTTAAAATATAATTCAAATCTAAAAGGCATGAATCATCCCTTAGGGTAAATTAAAATGACCCCTTCTCCTATAACTAGGAAACACTTGGCTCATTCATAATTCAGGGTCAATTGATTATGCATAAGAGGGCGGGACTCATCAGGTAGAATCTCCATTTTTTTGATATTTCAACCATGTCTATGTTGGGTCCAGTGATAGGTTGATGCATTCTATCATGGGCTATAATTTTTTTTTCCTTTTTGGCCTTTAATTCCATAACTCCTATCATTTGAGCTTTGCTTTGAGCTCCTAGTTGAGGGGCCACATTAGTGTTTGATTCCCCAAAAGTGAAGGCTTCAACATCATTATTTCCCATTGTCATGGATTAGTTGTGTTAAATTGTGTAACTTGATAGGTTATTTTGTTGTTGACCTTGATAAAGGTGTATTTGGTGGTTAGGGAAAGGATTATGGTAAATTTTTAAGTTCTATTTTTGGGGAGAGATAGGACCACTCAGAAGGGCTTGAGTGTTTGTGTGCACACCTCTAAGGAACATATATATAAACATATACCTTTGATACTCTGGGAGTCTTTGTATAGATTTATTGTACTCTTAATAAATTTGAGTGTCATGGCATATGACTCTATGGAAGAGGCAATATACATTACGGTCATAAGATGTAGGTCTCACATTTTTCTCTTGCTACCCAAATCCATGTTGGTTGTTACATGGGTAATAGTTTTAGTTTTGGAACTAGGGGTATTATTCATTTGAATGATACTAACATTTTTTGTGGTTTTGGTACTATGAATTATAAATTGGTGTTGGTTTGGAATTAATTGTATGGATGGTAGGAGGAGGACTTTGATTCTTACCTCCTACATTATTGATGTTAGTGTTGGTCTCATTTGTAGGTGGGAATTACAATTATTTATATGTTTTTGTTTCTTGTCTTAGTTTGTGATAACATTAGTATTAGCATTCCTATTATGGTTCAATGTTTTTGTACCTTGGTTGTTTATGTTTTTCAGGATTTCATTCATAGTTTGATATCCCCCATTATTTTTGATGACTATGTGTTCATTGGTTTCATAGGTTCATCATCCACTATCAATGGCTTCTTGACCAATGCAAAGTACACTTTTGAGGTCCTCCTTATATGATCGAAATAGGAAATTTTGGATGTCTTCCCTCATTTATTTGTTAATTGAATAGAGGAATCGATCACATAACTCTTGTTGGTCCATGTTAGGTGCATTGGAAGAGTAATATAGGACCTACTACCATATTCTGATTTAATGGGCACTTGATTCATTGTATTCTTGTTTGATATGTAAGAGCTCTCATATGCTAGTTTTTATGAGTTTGTTCATGTCAAAGTATTTGATTGTATGGACCCTTAGGGGAGCCTATAGTAGTAGTCAAGGTGTATCCCTTCAAGTGTCTTGGGGAATATATTTGCTATAACCTCATCCCAAGGTAGGAGTTCCCTAACTGTGGTGGTATATGATTATAAATGTGCATCAGGATCCCCCTCCCCTTTAAATTTGAGAAGATATAGTAGGGGATGTGGGAGAATAAATACCCATATACTAGCATCAATGGGCTCTTTAAATTATTTAGCATAGGTTCCCATGTTGTTAAATTCTATCACTGTTGTGGATGTAAATTGATAGGGAGACACAAAAAAGGATAATGAATAGTTTTATATCTAAGTGGATTTTTAATATGTGTGAAAATATGAGGGGACACTATGAGATAAAACAGGCATCATACTTTTTTGTGGAAAATCCTATGGGGTTTGTTGTGATAGAATGTGGGCTATATGTGTGTATCTTGGTAAGATGTGGGTTGAGATTATCTTGTCTATGGAGGGTGACTATATGTGTTAGACATGTAACCTAGAGGCATAGGGAACAATAGATTATGTATTACTATATTATTTTGTAGTGGTGGATCATACATGTATACACCTTGTACTAGGGTTTAAGTGGGTAGTTGGTAAGATGAATAAGCTTTTGAGACATTAAATTTGGGGACCCTCTGGGTGATAATGTTTCCAAGAGGTTGATGAAATATGTGATTTTGTTATGGTATTTACTTTGACAATAGCAAGAGTGTGTAATTTCATTATCTTTTTTTGGGTTAGTCATCACTAAAGTGGATAAGAATAAGGGATGAGTTGACATAAAGAGTTTTTATCTTGCCCCTTAGCTTAGAGCTTGATGGCTATGTTCTAGGTCATGGATATGACCCACCAAGATGTTAATGAGTTGATTCAGCCTTGTGTTAGTATTAGGTCCCTAGACCTCTAGTGTGTAAAGATGGTAGATGCCTAGGATGAGGCTATATGAGGTGGTTGGTTTGGGGTAGAATCCTTGAAAGTAGCATTCTTAGTGGTTCCCAATAGTTTGATGATGTTCTAATTCCTATTGGGAGAATGTGTAGTGACTTGCATGCAATTGACTTCATCTTATAAATGATGGATCCTTCCTAAATAGTGACCATATTTGGTGATGCTTTCTATGTCTAGGCTTTACAAGCTGATAGATGGCCTAGTGTTAATATGATGAGTGACTGGGCCTCCATTTATAATATTCATGGTGTTGGAGTCAGGGTTGTTACTTATGGTTTTTGATATGTCACATATTTATTGAATGTTGACCCCAATCCTTACCTAAATGTCAGAAAGGGATTATTTATAGGATTCATGTTCTACATTGGTCTCAAATTTTAGGTTGTTCCAACTAATCAATGATGGTTTTATAAATATAAACATGCCTCTCCAATAGCCCTATAGGCCAAGAGATGTGTCAATGTCCTATCTTGACATATTATGGTGTTATATTGATACTTATAGAATAAATGGAAAGAGAGAGGATGGATAAAGGAAAGGACAAGGAGAATAAAAATAAAATATACAAAAAGGATGAAGTCTTTCACATTGGGTTCACTAATTTATATTCACAAAAATTAACACTTTCTAACCTATGTATTCAACTCCCCAAGGTTTGGATGAGGCATCCAACATAATGGATAGACGAGGGATTTAGTTGGTTATTGGGTGGAATGTGATTTGGGATAGGTGGTAGTAATGTATTATCTTTATTGAACTATAAGAAATAAATAACATCTTGATGCTTACTAAAAGCATCAATATGTGCATAGATATATCTTCAAAGACTTTCAATCTCTGATATCACAAGAAGGTGGAGTTATTAACCAATGTTAGGTTTAGGGAAATAAGGAGGATGGTTTGAATGACTCATGGGAAAATATCTACTCTATCTGGTAGAATTTTCCAAACTAATGTCATCTAATAGATGTGAATGATATAAGACAAGGCTATGCCTAAGGATAAGATGATGGGATGAGTGGGTGACTAAGCTTGGATAACATTGTATTGATGTCCCCTATTCTTTGAGAGAACAATGATAGGTAGATCAAGAATGTGTTATTGTTCTCCTAAAATTACTAAACACTCTATGATAAGGTGGTGAATTGGAGTGGATAAAAACATATCATGTCTCAACTCAATATTAATACCAGACTATAATATTTTTGGAACTAAGTGCTCTAACTATATGGAATAGGTTGTGTCAAAAAATATTTGGTGTCTCAAGAAGGGTCATAAAAAGAGACTAGGTAGAAGCTATGGAAAAGTGTATGAGATTGATAATTCAATGGCTTGGGAGGTATGCTTTCTAGAATATTTAAGAAAGGTTTTGATATTTAATGCTTTATTTAATGGAATGTTTTATGTATTATTTATTTTATTTTGAAGATGGGCAAGTATTTATATGTGATATGGTTGCTTTGAGGAATGGCAAGGCTTTTGTTGTAATGTGGTTGCTTGCATGAATGTCAAGGCTTTTATTTTTGATTATTTTTGGGATTTTTTAGGTTTTTAACCAATAAATACTTGTTGAAAACAAAGTGCTTATAGTAAACAATAATAGTATTGAAAACAAATGAAATCAAAAATCTTTTTTTATCCTTTTCAATATTTGAAATGCATACAATGAGAGAGGAAAAAAAGCAAACAATAATAGAACTGAAACAACTAAAATAAAAACTCCCTTTTTATCCTTTTCAATATTCTGAATGTATACAATGAGAGAGGGAAAAAACTTATACTACTATGCAAGATGGTATTTTTTTCTAGATCTATTTGCATGCAAAATAGATAAAATGTTTTTGTTTGTTTTTAATTAGTTTTTTTAACATATAATAAATGCATTAATGAAATATATGGTGCGTAAGTAATATTAAAATATACTTGATTTAAAATAGCATCAATGAAACACTTTCTATGAACCTTATTTGTAAGCAAACTAGGTTTAGTTTCTCAACCTTTCTAACTTGATATAGATAATATTTTTTTTAATAAATTGATAGGATGAAAATAAAAGATATAATTTATAATTTTATATTTTTAAATAAGTAAATAACAATTCTTTTTAAATATTAATAATAACCAAAATTAGCAACCCAAAACCTTCATACATTCACCTGCAGTTTCTTATGTTTTTTGTGTTTACCCAAATGAATATTTTAAGTACAAAAAGATTGTCAATATCTTGAATGAATAAAATTTGTCTTGGATGGAAATTAATTTAATATTTACTAATATATCTTTTAGTAATGATTAAAAATAGGTGTAGTTAACTTCAAATGAAACTATTCTATTGAATGCAAGCATTAATCAAAAGTAATTATGTTTTTGGTAGGAAAGATAAATGAAATAGGTAGATCTAATTTCATTGTCAAATTTGTTTATTTTATATTTTAAATGGGAAACTAATTTAATCATAATAAAAATTTAATCTAATAAATAAAAACTATTTGAAACTAAAATAACAACAATGTGATTATGGAATAAATCAACTGAAGTACAAGTAGTGTGTTGATAGAAGAATCCTCATCATGTTGGATCTATATTATTTTATGTAAATTTATAAATTTCTCTAGATAAAGTATGAAAAAACTCTATAACAATTTATAAAATTGGAGAAGACACAATCCACAAAAGAAGAGCAACTACACTAAGTCTAACTAGTGTTTGGATTGAAATGTCTGAGTTGCTCTCACCAATGGCACTTCTTCACTTATAACTATGTACTAGACTCAAAAATAATAGAAGTTAAAAATTGTGTAAACTATATCAAGGTTATGGATGAAAAAATTCTCAATAATAATCTCTAATGGCAATTTTTGGATCTGAAATCAAGCCAAAATTGGCCATCTTGTAGGAAGAGAATGGAGTTTGCATAGGAGAGTTCAACTATGTGTATCAATGAGTTCAACTTGAGATAAACTTAAGAAGGATAAAATTATAATATTGAGTGATTTTCACATGATTATATGTGAATACAAGTGTTGGGGAACAGAAACCTGAAGATAATTATGAAAAACACATGAAAATGGGAGTTATGGGAACTAATTTTGTAAGGCACTTACACTATGATGGAACTGTCACTTCATGTAGGTAGTAGTTGTATAACTACCACTTAATTTTTTGAAAAAACCATATAAGATAAATAAATTTCCCCTAATTTAATGCATAACCACCCTTGTATGGTGAAATTTCCTCTTATTTTATATAAACACCATGGTAGTTGTGGAAACTGATGGGTAGTTTCATAACTGGCTAGAGCGGTTATATCACCTTAGGCAATCATTTAGATAATCATGGTTAATTTTTAAGAAATTAAGAAATGCCTAGTAATTTCATGACAAATGGGGTCATAAGGGGTCAAAAGAGAAACATGGAATCATAAAGGGGGGTTAGAGCTAGAAAGCTCCTTGTGGAACACAAAATAAGAGGTCATTACATCATCATCATATTTGTATTGTAAATTTATCATTATGTAATTTTTAGGTGATAAATACACCTATGTATTTATTTATTATTAGTTAGGATTAGGATTTTATTGATGTATTTTCAAATTATTATGATTTTTGCCTATTATGTCCTTTATTATTTTCTCTTCCTCTTTGTCTCTCCTCCCCTCTTATTTCCTTGTGTTTATGTTGACTTTTCCATATACATAGATTGGATTGACCTTTTTATCTATGTTTTGATCCTATAATATTTGTAGACCTATTTTTTTGGTTATTTCCATTATATATCAACTTGTGTGACAATATTATCTTTGTATCATCCTAATTTGGGACCTATAATTACAAAATCTGCAAGCAATGTTGAAACAAATAATGTGATAGTGATATACAATAATAAATACAATAATATATACTTGTCTCACATGAATCCATCACAAACCACAATATTAACTAAAATCAATGTGATTGGTATACATGGCTTTAAAAATAAGAAAAAATGGAACCATAGAGAGGTATGAATAAAACTACATGCCACAACCCCATAGTTCATATATTTTCAACCCACAAGCACAAAATTTAGAAATGGTGAGTGTTAAATCCATTCATTTACAAATGATTTATAAAATAAATGAAAAACTTTATTTATAATTATTATAAACCATGCCAAAAAAATAATAGGGTCTACCACATAAGATGATTATTTAAGGAACAAGTGGTATATAAAAATCATACTTGATTGGTAGCATCAAACATGAACTACATGGACTCACACAAAAAATCAATTATCCCCTATTTATCATTTTTCTAACAAATTTCGTATAATTCAACATAAATGAATCAATTATACATGCAAGGCTCTGAGTTCCTATCCAAGAAATGAAGAAACTTAAGAGACAATAAATCATAATTTTTGAAGAGTAAATGAGGCACATATATTATATTATCATTGATGAATCTATAGCCATAGGCCTAAAATGCATAGCAATATAAATAGTTGGTTTCATGAGGCATTTCTAAAAAATAACAAAGAGTTTTATGGTTTATAAATTGTACATGTTTGAAACCTATACTAGTTAACAACCTATGCTAGTTGTTACATGCAACCACACTCTTTATCTCATTTATTACTCATATATCTCTAACTTTCATATATCTCTTCACTCATTCATATAGTTCATATCTAATATATCATTATCTTGATTGTCACAATCATTGTCTTTTTAAAAACAACTTATTGTGGTATATGTAGCAACTCTATATGATAAAATATCAAAATAACATGTCTCTAGGACTTGTCCAGTCTTCACATGTGTTAAGAAGATTATACAAATCATTGTAAGAAATCACATTTATATAGAGATGTAAATAGTCTATTTTATTTATATTTCATCATTTATGATGTTCTGAAATGTTTGGGTCTTCTGTGGTATACATGAATGCTTTTCTAACGTTCATGAAAAATGCATTGTAAATGAGAAGATCTTGTGTTAATGGTAATTCAACTCCAATGCAACATCAATACAGTTTTAACTATAGGTTAATACATATATTTAACACACGGATATATAGTGAATGATGCCATAAATATTCCATGGATTAGATCTTAGGATTCTTAGCTTCGAATAATGTTCTAAAATATGTTTCCACTTCAAACCTAATCATACAATATACAACTTCAACTTCCACACTCCTTGATGGATTCTATCTCCACCAATCCAATATTGATGTACACAAAATAAAGACTAATTTTCACAATACAAGTCCAATGCATAATAAATTAATAAATTTTCACTATGTCCAATAATGATTAATTAATGATTAATAAGTTTTTACTAATGACATATCACTATGTCCAATAATGATTAATTAAGACTAATTTCTTATAATTGACCCTACTAATAGAAATGATGAACAAGCATTCCAACATAAAATTCAGAAGTGATAACTCCAAGAACATCACACATGAAGCTATACATAATTGATTTCAAAATAAGTCAATGCAAGTGTTATTTAAAAATATCAATGATATGCTAGTACAAAGGGAATCTCTTGCATAAATAGGTAAGGTGAAACACAGAACTAGCCTAGATGGCCAATGTGGGATAAGTCCTCACATAGGACAAACTCACTAAAAGGATGAAATAACTAGTTAATACATTATAAAATGTAAGAAATGCATGAAATACCCGCCCCTCCCCCTCAAGTGAACCTAAGGGCTAAAAAAATCTAAAAAATAAATAATGACATATATACAATACGAGTCCCCAAAATTAGCCTTGATAAGGTACTCATGTACAATATGTATCCATGAAATGAAGAAGGAAGATGTCATCATGAACACCCATCAAGGACAACTTTTGAAACCCCAAGCATGCCATTCAACTCAAGGAAATGAGATGATGCAAAATGCTTCATGAAGATGTCTGCACCCTGTTGTTGAGTCCAAATGTACTCCAAGCTAAGAATTCCATCCTAAATGTGTTGATGAATGAAGTGCATATGTAACTCAATGTGCCTTGTCTATTGATGCTCAACTAGGTTTCTAGTTATATGAATTGCAATTTGGTCGTGATGCCAAAAAAATAGGCCAACCTTTTAGAGGCCATAAATTTTGACCCATAGCTCTATTTGAGCTGTTCCACATGCCAAAATGACTATATCGAAAAGTTTGTTGTTATCTTAGGTAGTTCTACCTACCTAAGGTTATATATATATATATATATATATATATATATATATATATATATATATATATATATTGGAGGCCATACATGATCATCTGAGGGTCCGAAATTGTAATTTAATTATTTTTTCAATATTTTTCTATTTTTCAAAATTTTATATTTTTAGGTCCAGATGTCAATTTCAATTGAATTTCATCTGTTAGGTTAATTTTATTATTTAGGGTATTTCAAAATATTTTTAAATCTGCACTTACTTTCATGCAAACTTACTATAAATAACAGATGCTAAAAATAGGCTTTTTTTTTAGATTTTAGTTTTTTTATTTTTTCATGTCAACTCTAAATTTCAAGTTAAGGCTTATTAAGCATGGTTTGGGTTTGTAATTATTTCAAGTCATTTAATATGAATTAATACAAGTTTTTTTTAGAATCTTGGCCTATTAGTAATTTTATTTGTCTTGATAGTTTTTAGATTCATTATTTGCTATCAAAACACATTTAAATCTTGGAGGAAAATGAATGGTGAGAGGATGAGGAGGAATTGTGTAGATGAACTAGACTATACAAAAGCTACGGAGGAAATTTTAATAATTAACATAGGTTATCACCAATCAAGGAAGAAGAGAAGGTGGTGATGAAGTTAAGGGAAACAAAGATCATGATGAATAAATTCAGCACAAAAAAGAACAACAAGAGCAGCCCCATCAATAAAAGAGATGATGGTTTAGGGTTTAGAAGGAATAAATGAGGGAATCAAAGTTGATGTTTCAGATTATGGAGATATTTTGAAACTAGAAGAGTTGATACATTGGATGAATGACATGTAAAAATTCTTCGAGTGGAAGACTATAAGCGAAGATAAGAATGTAAAATTTATATGCACAAATTGAAAGGTAATGCAATGATTTGGTGGGGTCACCTGTAGAAAGAAAGATAGAGAAAAGGAAAAGAGAAGATGAATTCATGGATAAATATGGAGAAGAAGTTAAGGGAGAAATTTCTTCTTGTGTATTATGCATAAACCCTATACAAAAGATTCTAAAATGGATCACAATATATAAGAGTATAAATATGAATTTATAAGCTTTCCATATGAGTGGAGCATGATGAAACAAAAGAATAGATGGCTGTAATGTATGTAAATGGTTTGAAATTTACTATTCAAGATGAATTAAGCATGCATATAATACTTATCATGGAGGAGGCTTATGAACTAGATTTGAAGACAAAAGAAAAATAGAATAGACAAAATTTTAGAAGAATATCTCTTAGTCCAAGAAGAGGTGGATCCCATTTAAATAGGGGATGAAGTGGGTTTAATACCACCAGATGTGGGTCAAATACCTATAGAGGTTAAACATCACACGGTGTAGAAACGCAAGATCACACTAGCAAAAGGTTTCAATACCAACAAAGAGGAAGGGGATTTCATAGAGGATGGGGTTACGTCAGTGCTAGAGGATGGTTTCTAAATCAGCATATACCTTATGTTTGTTATAGGTATGGAGAAGAAGGGAAAAAAGAATTTGAGTGTCTGTACTATCAAGATCAAGAAAGGAGGTAAGAAGATCACCCAAGAGTGAAGCTAGTTGAGGTTGAGATAGAAGAGAAAAAGACTGAAGTTATACTTATATATGTTGGAGATAATCTCATGATCAAAAGGACAATGATCATTCTAAAGAGTGAACAAGTTTAGAATAAATAAGGTGGCAATGCATGGTTGTGATCAAATATTTTTATAACAAGATGTACTTTAGGTGGAAAGGTATGCAAAGTAATTATAAATGGTGGTAGTTGTGAAAATATGGTTTCTAAAGAAATGATAGAAAAACTAAATTTATAATGTATAAAACATCCTAATCCTTATCATATTTCATGGTTTAATAAAGGGAATGAAGTTACAGTAGATGAAAGGTGCTTAATTAATTTTTCTATAAGAAAAACTTATAATGATGAAATATGGTGTGATGTTATTATGTTGGATGCATGCCATTTTTTATTAGGGAGATTATGGCAATTTGATAGGAAAGTAATTCATGATGGAGCAAAGAACACGTACACTTTTTGGAAATGTGGTACAAAGGTAGTTTTTAAATCTCTTAAAGAGGAAGAGATGACAAAAAACATGCTCTCTACTAAAGAATTTATCCAAGATATGAAGGTAGTAGGTTGTTTTTATGCATTAGTAACAAAGAATGAGGACACAAAATTGGTGCCAATACCTATTAAAGAAATAAAATTTATGAAAGAATATAAATATGTTATGCTTGATAAGTTACCAGATGGTTTACCACCCAAGAGAGATATTCAACATCATATTTATTTGATTCTAGGATAAGCTCTACCCAATCAAGTAGTTTATAGGATGAGTCCAACAAAACATGAAAAATTAAATAAATAGGTTACTAAATTGATAAGAAAGAAGGTAATAAGTGAGACTATGAGTCCATGTGTAACACCAACAATGCTAACTCCAAAGAAATATGGAAGATGAATAATATTTGTGGATAGTGGAGTAATTAATAAAACTTACAATCAAGTATAATCTTTTTATGCTTTGTTTAGATGATATGATGGATGTGCTTATAGGAGCAAGATATTTTACCAAGATTAATCTAAGGGGTGGTTATTATCATATTTAAATTCGTGAAGGAGATGAGTGGTAAATTGCATTCAAGACTAGGGATGGATTATATGAATGGATGGTGATGCCATTCGGATTATCTAATGCACCTAGCACATTTGTGAATGTGATGAACATAGTGCTACAAGAATATATTGGTAAGTTTATGGTTGTTTATTTTGATGATATTTTTATATTCAGAAAGACTAAAGAAGAACACTTACAACATTTGAGAATGGTACTAGATTTTTTTAGAAAGGATAAGTTGTATGTAAATTTAAATAAGTGCAGGTTTATGTATAAAAGTTTGGTATTTTTGACATTTGTAGTTTTATCAGATGGTGTAAAAATGGATGAATAAAATATAAAGTAATTTTTGAGTGGCCTATTCCAAGAATCATTACATAAGTAATAAATTTCTATGGTTTCACAACATTTAATAGAAAATTTATTAAAAAATTTACTAGTATTGTTGCACCAATAACATATTTGCATGAGAGGGAAGGAATTTGCATGGACTAGAGAAACTACATAAATCTTTGAATTTTTGAAGAAGAAGATTATAGAAAAACCAATTTTAACATTACTAGATTTCAACAAAGTGTTTGAGGTTGATTGTGATGCTTCATTTGTAGGAATTGGTGTTATTTTGAGTCAAGAAAGAAAGCCAATAACATATTTCAATGATAAATTGAATGAGGTAAGAACAAAGTATTCTAATTATGATGTTTAACTTTATGAAATTATACAAGCATTAAGACATTGGATGTAATACCTGGTGCTTAAGGAGTTTATCTTATTTATATATTATGAGGATTTGAAGTATGTGAATACACAAAAGAATTTGAATAGTAGGCATGCAAAGTGGGTTTCTTTCTTACAAGGGTATACTTTTGTATTGAAACATAAATCAGAAAAATAGAATAAGGTAACTAATGCATTGAGCAGAAGAGTAATAGTATTAAATACTATGGTGAGTGAAGTAGTTGGATTTGAAGCTATCAAATAATTATATGATACTGACCCATATTTTGGCAAAGTAGTTGATCAGCACAAAAATCCATTAGCATCTAGGATAAAATCTATTCATGATGAGTATCTTATACAAGAAGGTTATCTCTCCAAAGGGAAACAATTATGTATTCTAGTTGGGTCTCTATGAGACAATATAATAAGAGATTTACATAGTGATGGTTTAGATGGGAATTTTGGTACGATGAAGATAATATCTTTGCTGGAGGAAAAGTATTTTTGTCCAAAGATGAAGAGAGATGATAAGGTATGTTTTAAGGTGCAGGATATGTCAAGTGGCTAAAGGGCATGCACAAAATACTGAACTATACATGCCATTACCGATTCCAAGAGGACCATAAATAGATTTGAGTATGGATTTTATGTTAGGATTACAAAACACATAAAGAAGTAATGATTCAATTTTTGTTGTTGTTGACAAATTTTCTAAAATTATTCATTTCATTACATGTAAGAAAACCAATCATCCCACTAGAGTTGCAGAATTATTTTTTTAGGATATTGTGAGATTGAATTGTGTTTCAAAAACTATTACTTCAGATAGGGACATGGAATTTCTAAGTCATTTTTAGATTAATTTGTAGAATAAGATGGGTACTAAGCTATTTTTTAGTAGTTCATATCACCCACAAATAGATGGACAGACAGAAGTTGTGAATAAGGGCTTTGAAATTTTTTTGAGATCAATAGTGGGAGAGAAGCCCAAGCAATGTGACTTGGCTTTACCACAAGCTGAGTTTATATATAATAGTTCAATTAATAGATTACTAGGAAATTCATCTTTTCAAAAAAAATATAGGAGAAATCCTATGGATATTTTAAATTCAGTACAATTACTAATCATAGATCTAATTAGTGATGATGTATAAGTGTTTGTAGAGCATATGTAGTAGTTACAAGGAGTAAGAAGAGAGTTGTAGTAAAGTAATGAGAAATATTAAAAAGCAACAAATGTTAGAAGAAGATCAAAGGTAGTTGAAGGAGAGTTGGTAATGGTTTGCTTGAAGAAAGAGAGATTTTAAAAATGCACATACAACAAGTTGAAGTACAAAAAAATTGAACCATACAGAATTGTGAAGAAAATCAATGACAATGATTATGAGGTGAGTTTACCACATAATTTTGATATATCTCTAGTATTTAATGTTTTATATTTATATTAATTCCATGGATAATATGGTGAAGGTGATGAATATAAAGAAGTAAATTGGGAGCATTAGGTTTCAAAGAAGAAGGAAAAGATAGTGCAGGTTTTAAATATAAAGACCATGAGCATAAGGTAAGGAATAAGTATTTGGTGTAGTGGTAAAGATTGTATCAAGAAGACAACACTTGGGTTATATAATGGGAACTAAGGAAGATTGATAAGAAAAAATGGTAGTAGTACAATCAGGGCAACTCGTAAAAGTTGAGTTGCTTTCAACTAGAAGAGAATGATGTAGGAAATATAGGCCAAAATGATCAAGCCATTTGAGCTCTTCCACATGCCAAAATGATTGTATTGAAAAGTTTTTTACTTTCCTAGGTAGTTATTCCTACCTCCTAGGGATTTTTTGATATTTTTTGTAGACCATATGTGATCGTTTGAGGGTCTAAAATTATGATTTGATTATTTTTTTGAGAATTTTCTATTTTTAGAAATTGTATATTTTTAGGTTCAGACATCAACTTCAGTTGATTTTCTTCTGATAGGTTAATTTTAGCATTTATGATATTTTAGAATATTTTTAGAGTTGTGCATGCTTACATGCAAACTTACTATAAATAGTAGGTGCTAAAAATAGGGTTTTCTTAGGTTTTAGTTTTTTTAAATTTTTGCATTTCAACTCTAAATTATGAGTTGAGGCTTATTTAAGCATGGTTTGGGTTTGTAATTACTTCAAGTAATTTATTACAAATCAATATAAGTTATTTTTTAGAACATTATCCTATTGGTAATTTTATTCATCTTTATATTTTTCAAATTCATTAGATTGTCACACCAAAGTATAATGGGTGAATCCTACATGAAGCCAAACTCTATCAACAACTCATGAAGACAAATAATTTGTTGACTCACTATTATCACTGCGTTATACTCAACCTTTGTAGATTATAGTGCAATATCCTATTGCTTTTTTCACAACCAAGAAATAGGTGAAGAACCAAGACAAAATATGTATCCATAAGTGGAAAGCTTGTCATCAAAATAACCTACCCAATTTGAATCATTGTACCCAACCAATTGAGTATAATCCCTAGTGTAGTGTAATCCAAAATGAGTATTACCTCATAAATATCATATAATCCTCTTGGCAACTTGATAATGACTATCATGAATGTCAAGTGTAAACCTAGATATAATCCCAACCATAAATGAAATGTTAAGGTGAGTATGGGTCAAATACATAAGACTCCCAACCATCTACCTATATAATGTAGGATCATAAAGTGGAGTACTAAAAGAGGCAATGAGAGTCACTCCAAACTGAAAAGGAGGACTTGGCTTGCAATCAGATATGTTAAAATACTGAATAATATCAAGGGTGTACTTATGTTGACTCAAATATATCCCTATATCTAATTGTGAAATCTATAAACCAAGGAAGAAATTTAAAAGACAAACATCTATCATGTTGAACTATGATGAAAGTGCCAACTAAATAGTCTAAATATGAGATGAATATTTGCCTATAAGAATCATATCATCAACATACAAGACCAAATTAATAATTTCCTCCCCAATATGTTGGATATACACTATGGGATTGGAGTGGTAGCGAAAAAATATAGTGGAGATAATAAATGAATCCATATTATGATACCAAGCTCGAAGGACCTATTTGATATCATAAAGAGACCTCCTAAGTCAATAAACAAGATAAGAATCATGAACAAACCCAACAATTTGTTCCATATATATTTCCTCATACAAGTATCCCTGTAAGAAAACACTTTTAATGTCTATCTGATATACTCGCCAACCCTATGAAGAAGCAAGATAAAGTACAAGATGAATATAATCCATCTTGGAAATGACCAAAAAAGTCTCATATTAGTGAATATCTTTGACCTACGAGAATCCTTTTATCACAAGACGTTCCTTATACTTGTCAATGGACACATCAATGTCATACTTGGTGTGATAAATCCATTTATACCTAGTTAACTTTATTCCCTTAAGAAGAGTGACTATATCTCAAGTGTGATTCCTCATCAATGAAGAATATCATCTATCATTGTATCATCCCACTCTTGTATCCCATGATCCTATGAAAAAGAATGTGAATCCCTAGAGAGTTCCTGACATAAAAGTTTAGTACCCATAGAATGTGCATGATGATGTAAGTAAGTGGAAGATATTGTATGAAAGGTGTTTCCCTAGAAAATGTAGTACAATCACACCTAGACATAGTGGTAACATCAATGTGAATAAGATCCTCATGCTCTATAACCTCCTCAACAATATCTTGAACTAGATCTTCAAAGAATAAATCCTCGAGAGGAGGTGAATCATCGAAAGAAGAATAAGGCATGAAAGAAGATGAAGAGTCATGAAATGTGAAATGCTCATCAAATTATACATGTGTTCAAAAATGAACATCATGAGTATCAAGATTTAAAAGATAATAATCTTTCATATCATCTCAATACCCTAAAAAAATCAAAGGTTTGTTCTTCCTATCCATTACGTTCCTTTTATTTTTTGGTACAAATGGCCAAGAAAGGATCCCAAAGACTCAAAAAAATGAGACACCAGGCTTGGTTCCATACCAAGCCTCCTATAGACTCATATGTTCAAGTGGTCGATGTCATATGTGGTTATGAATGTAGTTCACACAATTAACTGCCTCTACCCAATAGATAAGAGATAAATTTTGTGAATGCATCATATAGTTATCCATATCTTTCAGAGTTTGGTTCTTCCTTTCTATTAAGCCATTTTAATATGGATTATGTGCAATAGAATGTTGGTGAGAAATACCATGGGCTACTAAAAAATCAAAGAAATATCTGTATAAATATTCTTGATGCAACTCAAATATTGTATATCAACCAAAGCCTTAAAGACTTTAAAGTGAGAAAAGACATCACTCTTGTACTTGTAAAAATAAATACAAGTACACCTAAAAAAATTATCAATAAAGGTATGCATACTTACCTTTGTTGAAATGAGTATGAAATACCATCAAATTACTATGCACAAGCTCAAGAGGTGAAGAAGCTCTCATGGACATACCCTTATGAAATGGATTCTAGTGTTGTTTCCCTAATGCACAACCATGGAAAACTCCATCAATACATGAAACTAGAGGAAGACCCTCTACCAAACTATGAGTGCTCAACTTCTTCAAATATATATAGTTTAGGTGTCCAAATCTCTCATGCTAAAGCTAACTCTTAGAATCTGCATGAGAAACTAAACATGTCCTTAAAGGAGAAATATCATCAAAACCCTTAAAATAACATATTCAATAACTGTGATCAACAACACCCTGTGAAATAAGTGTATGTGGATCTAAAAAATCTCAAACTTCAATAACATGTGGTGTCAAAATCATTGCTTACCCTAACAAGAATAAAAATATGATAAACTGAAAGTAGATTGGTGGTGATGTCTAGAACATATAATGCATAATTTATGATGCCACCATTTGGTTGTATGTCACCCTTCCCCTTAATAAAAATGAAGGAAGAATATCCAACCTCAATTTTGGAAGTATAACTCAGACCAAAAGATACAAAGGACTCCTTGGAAGAAGTCATATTGTGTGAACCACTAGAATCTAGAACCCAACTATATGAAATTGGTAACTATGATCCCCTGACAACATTAAGTGATTACCCATGCTCATGATATAGAGGACTAAAGATACAAATCTTTTGTTTCTTTACGGCATCTTCTAGGGATTGCATTCTCTTTAAAAACCTAGAATCTTCACCACCATTCCCCCCACAATAGGAACAAGATATGTTAGACTTATTGTTGGATTTGGAAGATGATTTATGTTTATAATCGTTAGTGTTGGGCTTAAATGCATTTTGAGGTAGAGGAGGAGTGTTCTTTTTCTTACTTTTAGTTTTTCCCTTGTTCATAGGATGTGAGGCCATTAATTCTTTTTGATAAATGGAAGACTCAAGGTGAGACAATTTATATTCCTCCCTAGTAAGTCTCTCACAAAACAACTCTAGACCTGCCATTTTGAATGTGGCTCTTAAGGCATCCATATTAGAGAAAAAGGTAAAAGCAAATATTTGGAATGGGCCACTCAACTTAGACAAAATCAAGTACACATACTCTTCATCATTTTTATCTCTTCCACTCCCCTTCAACTATGTCAATAAATTCTTAAACTTAGTGAGGTAGTCTACAATAGAGGCAAAGTCATCTAGATTTAATGAAGTAAGATCCACTTCAAGATGCATGGCTCTCAAGTGATGTACTTTCTCAAAAAAACCCTTTAAATTAGTATATATTTTGAATGTAAAATCACATCCATAAAAATGAAACAAAATATTGTCACTCAAATAACCCCTAATCAATTCTATACACTATTCAAACTTATATTGGTGCTGAAATTTTTCAAATTCACATGTAAATTGTGGTTAAGTTTCATTCATTAGGGACCATAATCCTTTATGTTTTACAATTATTACCATTTTAGTTCTCTAAGTATGGTAATTATGTGTATTCAACATCTCACAATGGTTAACATAAAAATTAGAAGCCATCCTAACTAATCACCAAATAGAAAAAATAATGCAAGAGGTTGCACAAAATCGACATCAAGATAACCCCCAAAAGATTTTAATAAGGACCCCCTAATTTATCTCTTTATAATAGATCAATTTTACAAATTACTTACACCAATATATATATAATCAAAAAACATGTAATTTTGAAAAAAAATAGAACTCAATTCTGAGTTATGGTTCAAAAGCTATAATCATTACAATTTCTTATAAAATAGGTCACAACATTAAGAAAACACTACAAACTAGAATTTGTGACCAAATCAGAAAAAAAACATAGTTTTCTAACCACTAATTGGATATGTAATTTAACTATAGACTCAAAAACTCTAACCAATGTGAAAAATGATCCTCTTGGTTACCTCAGTATGCATGCAAGTAAAGTTTGCTTCCTCTTGAGGCATAAATTCATACTTGTATAAAACAAAAAATGAATAAATACATTGTTTTTAAATGAAATAAAATGTGATTTACTGTTGTTTTTAGTTTCAAATCCAAAATAAAGACACCATAGTCTTCATGTAACAAAGAAGAGAAACAAAGAACAACATTTTTGCCAAAAGAAGGATGCCACCCCAGGTTCTTCTCCTCCAAATGCAAGTAGATCTAAAATGCAACAATGATTCTTCTTCTTCAATACCTATATAATAAAATGCTTCCACTTGTAGATCAAAATAATCCAATTCCAAGCTTGCATATCTTCAAACCTGGTCAACCTTTTAAAAAAGGTGTCAAAGCAAAAAATAACACCTTACACTAACCTCTGCAAATCTACAATAAAAATAGACTCACAACAAATTTAAAGGATGAAACTACTACGTAGTAGATTGGCTCCAATGTAGTATTTTAAGAGTGTAAATTTAGTCTTGCAATGCCAAGCTCAAAATTTCACAATGTCTCCTCGACTCTACAATAAAATAGATCTCATACAAGCTCCAAAGCTAGAAAAATGACACCACAATCAAATTGTTGATCTCCACACTAGATACAAATGCATAGATCAGATCTTGATCTCCTCCCTATAAAATGATAAAATCTATAACACCAATCTTGAAAAAAAGACAAATCTAAACAGAGAGGGGGAAAATGATTCCTCAAATTGACCTCCAACGCCTCAGCAAATCTGAAAAAGCCTTTGCAATAATAAATTCCAACACAAAGCTTAGAATTTAAATGTAACAAAGAAAAATAAAATTCTTTACATGGGATGCCAAGACTCTAATGAGGACACCTTTAAGCAAATCTCTTCCAAAATCTCGTTAGAATATCTCCATGATTCTCAATAGAGTAATGACACCTCTCTTAATAGATCAACACCACCTTCCTACCTCTTCAAATGGAACACAAAGTTTCAGAAGCAATAATTTAATCTTTAAAAAGTATTTTAAAAATGGCATGTCACTTTCCTCAAGGGAAATCAATGACAAGGGAATAAATAGTGTCAAGGGAAATTTCTTAAGAAGTGGTAATGCAGATGGAAGTAACACATCAAAGTTCTGGTACCATGATAGTAATGATGAACAATAATTTGAACCAAAGATTCATAAGTGATAACTCTAAGAACATCACAAATGAAGCTATAGATAATTGATTTCAAAAAATATTAATGTAAGTGTTATTCAAAAATATGATATGTTAGTACAAAAGAAATCTCTTGCATAAATAGGCAAGGTGAAACATAGAACTAGCCAAACTGGTCAATGTGGGATAAATACTCACATGGGAAAAAGTCACTAAAAGGATGAAATAGATAGATAATACACTAATAAACGTGATAAATGTATGAAATAAAAACTCTAACACCTGCCAAACTATGTATAATTGGGTGTGATTAGCCTCAGGTTGACTATCTCTTAAACTAATAAAAACTAATTTGGACCAATTTGACAAACCAAATACCATAAATGAGATGGATCAAAGTGATGAAGACCCAAAATTAGGCTATGCACATTAGTGTTCCTATGTAATTAATGGATTTCAAAATTTTAATACTATATTTATGAGGAAAATTACATTGTCAGTATGTGTGGGTTGTTATTAGACTGAATTTGATAAACAAAGACTCTCATTAGGAACACTTGATTTGATAAATTAAGTTTATTTATAAAATAATACTATATTTTTTCATTATTTTACGTTGTTATTTAATTATTAGAAAAATATTCATAAACTAGGGCCTTAATGAGTATTGAACAATAATGACCATACAAAAAAATCGTAGTGTATTATCTAATAAATTCACAATGTGTTGATTAATTATAAAGAAAGTATTATCAAACTATTTTTATGTGAAGATTAAAAGGATAAAACTATTGAAATGAAGACAATCAACTATGATGTTATGATAAGAACAACTAAAAATGACCTCATAAAGCATAATCTTGTGGAACATTCTCTTGGCTAGAAGTTTTCAATAGTTTCTATGAATTCATTAAATAACAAGTCAATTTATTTAAATAATACACTATGAATTTGGTTTTTATTGTTCTTCATATACATATTGATGCACATCCCATATTATTGTATCTCTTAATGTGTTCATATGCTCTAAAACCCTCTATGGGAAACTTGCATACATATTGAGATGAGGAAAATAGGGAAAAGGCAAGGAAAATACACCCATAATTGACAAATTATTTTTAATATTTGATGGTATTAGGTCATTATTAGTCAAAATTTGATAAACTAGGTCCCTAATGAGGAGGGATCAAAATAATGAATGTGTTTAACCCTAAAATGTAGATATAAGGTGATATTATCATTAACCCTAGATTTTATTGAAGTGGTATATAGAAATGAAATGGCACAAGGGTAATAATCAAATCTATAGTAGGACAACTAGATGCTAAACTCAGATATAAACATACACTAAATTTATCATGCTAAGATAGTATGAATACGGAATGTACAACTATGTTAGATATATAAATGACAAATAAGTGATATACTTAATTTGTTCTAATGCTAATATATTTATGGATCTAGAACATGTAGAAATCAGGCTAGAATGAGATTTTGAAACAATCCTTAGATTCTAGATCTGACACTTCTTGTACCCTAGACACTAACATCAGCCTTGGACAGTTGCATCGATGTTACTACCTAGATTCAAATCAAGTTTATTATATGGAATTCATACTAAAAAGGTATGAGACCACCTAAATGATTTTTGTTTTTATTTAGCTTCACTTTGGTGCATTATGATTTGGGTCATGGACTGTTGCTCCTTGTGAAATGGCAAAATCCTAGTTCTCCATCTTCATTATGACCTTGGTTAAAAATGGGTTAATGATCACATGGTGTCGATTTGACCCCAAAGATACCACTATTAAAGGGTGTTTCTTACATATCCAATAATCCATAAGAGGTCCTTACACTCATGTATTTATCCCCTATGTGATGGCTTGTGTGTGAATCATACAATATTTGTAAAGCAAGGACAATAGTGACTCAACTTGTTACTTAGAACATTAGGATCTTGGGTTGTTCCTTTAGTAGTTCAGTCCTATAGATATGGTTTACCTATGAATGGCATGGAAATATGGAAGATTTTTTCAATTGAATGCTTGATAGAGTTTTTATGATAATTTATCTTGGTCTTTTTTATCTTTTTCTAAGTGTAACTAGGTGAGGAATAAATGAGGGTTGCTCTTATATTTATATCAAATCCTTTTGGAGTAATAACTCAGATTAAATCACTTATGATGATAATTATAATATGTTTCATTTTTAAATTAGATGACTTTAGAGCACTTGATACTCATGTTAGGTCAGAACATTAATGTCGACACTAGTGTCTATCTTAGACCTTGGTGTCTAGGGAGTAGGAAGGAAGGTACATGCTCAGAACTTGTAGAGATGGAAGATAAGTACATATTAAGAATTATGTGAAAGATATAAGACTAGGTCATCAATATAAGACAATTCAAACTAATATATATTGGCCAAGGTGAACAAGATAGAGAAGATGCAAGACTTGTGAAAGCAAGAAATGCATAGAACTAAGAGGAAAAATTAAGGTTTGAATTTTCCAAGTGCGCAAGAATAAGATGCTATATAATCATACAATAGTTTCTAAATTTACCCCTGCCATTTAATCTATTAATAAAATTATTATTTAAAGGAAAAGGATATGTACTTAGGTATGCATGTACACCTTATCCTTGTGTGTGCCCAACTTGAGTGCTTTTATAGTGACTGAATTACAACAAAGAGCATGTTACAATATAAAATCAGTCATTTAATTTGGTATTTAAATCACTTAGAATAGATTGAAATTGAAATATCAAGGTTTAGGATTACACCTATGAGTTGATGTAGCTGCCTTGTCTACTGGCAAGTTATTTTGAAAATGATGTAACATGGTAAGGCTATGAAATTAAGATTATGACAAATATAGATAAATCTTGAAAGTGTATATATCTAGAGAGAGAGAGAGAGAGAGAGAGAGAGAGAGTGGCATGCCCCCAACTTTGGTTCAAAAGGTGAATTACCACCTGGTAGTAGATATTAGTTCAACCATGAAATTTAATGATACTTATAACCTAGTGATACTAAATGATCAATTCCAACTTGAAAACTTGGAAAATTTGAGTGATTTGATCATCTCAACCATACCAAAAGGTGAACCAAATACTATAGTATATTGGCTCATTAAAGACCATAAAAGTTCATGAGGTATGAGTACAAAAACATTTTTTATGTGGTAAAAATCCATAAAAGAGTTTTAGAATTTGAAACTAATTTTTATTTTTCAATATTAGGCACATGTTGCATAACATTTGCACCTTAAATATGTCTCATGTTGAAATTGTGTATAATAATGGTACCAATGTATAGAATTCTAAAACAACTATGAATTTAAATCATATAACTATGTGTTTTATCAAATTCAAAAAATGGTGTGTGGAGGACTTGCTTCCAAAGCATTCCCCCACTACATATGAATAAATCTAAAAACTAACATAAGTACAAATATGAATAACATATTTCAAAATCATTCCTCCACTATAGTTTGGAGATGTTGAATAATAAATATTTTTGGAGAACATGCTTCCAAAGCATTCCCCCACTGAATCAGAGAATTTTGAATGTGTGTAATCCATACCCATATGATATGCCCCTACTAAATATGAAAATTGATATAAGTACCATATATTGAATGAATGTGGTGAACATGCTTCTAAAGCATGTCCCCATTGAATATGAAATTGTGCCAAATGTGGATAACATACTTATATGGCATGCATCCACTAATATGCCCCCCTCCTCCCCTACATTAAGATGAGGGAAAGATATGAACTAGTATTTACATCACCTCAAAAGGATAAGATGACTATATAATCTATGAATATAACCATGTAGAATATAAAATGAACATGTCTAAGTAGATATAGAATTGAATTGCATAGAACCAATGTGATCACATGTATGCCTAAGATGAATCACAAAGACCATGGAAAAATATAGATAGTAACAATACAAGTTCAACAAGCAAACAAATACAAACATAAAAGCAATCAAAATCAAGTTAAAAGGCAATGGTCTAAGGAGACTGCAAACTAGGGGCATGTTCAAATTTATCATAATTAAAGGGACATGACTTAGCCAAATGTCCATAAAATTAAGGATGACATATTCAAATGTTCATACAACAAAACATGACATATGCAAATGTTAAACAAAAAATACATAGCCATACGGGCTGCAATCAAAGGAGAATATTCAAATGCTCAAATAAGTAATAAAACAGGAAGGCAAGAAACTCAAAGATGTACATAAATAAAAGCATAAAAATTTGGCATAAACATGACATAGTAGCCTATGGATCAATGTGTTATGGAAAAATGTCAAGTGTATAGCATATCAAGGACCCTGTTTAAGATATAATCATAGATAAAGGCTTGTGTAAGTACATATGTAATCTCAAACATGATAATAAAATATGATCATCAAACCATATACCATATGTGTATCTATATCAAATAAACAGATGACCCCAATGTCTATGTGACATGAGTAGAGGTAATGCCCAACATTAATTACAAATAGATCATGTATTTGTGTATTCTTGTACCACATTTAAATAGAAGTGTGACACATACGTGTATGTTTGAGTAACTAAATATTCCATCCATCAACATAGAACTAAAAAATATATGGCAAGGAGCTAATAGAACATGTAGGTACTAAAAATATTTTTGTAGTTTAGAATTTTTCTGTTTTTGGAAATTTTGAAGAGGAAATATCATCCTATGATGCCATCAAATGGATGATCATATATATTTCCCTACTATGAATCTATTCTAATACTCTATTTACGTTGTCAAGGATAATGTATAGGTGTGATATATATCACTTTGGTATCAATGTCGCTCTATGTATGTAAAATAGGACTATGTAGTCATGGAGAAATAGGAGTAATAGGATTAGGGGTTCTTGTAACCCATAGTTGAGTGTTTGTTTGTTTCTCTATCATAGCAGTAATATGTTCATTTAGAGATGCTCTAGATATCTGATCATGGTGTGTAGCTGAAGATAGGGATTTTTTGGAATCTACTATATATCTCTAATTTAATGGTCATCACTCAAGTACTAAACACCTAATAAAGAGGATTGCATATTGCTTACCCTTTTATGGTGAATCAGCCTTAGTAGGCTTGATATCTAGTTTTCTGGGTATAAGTTTATTTTATTCAAGAGGATGCTCATATGAAATTCTAAAAATTATAATTACCTGATTGGCATGAATTTATTTAACACACATACACACCATAGATAGTATTTCTCAAAGAGTGTGTATCCAAGTTCTTCCCAATAACATATCAAATATGCATGTAGATGGGATAAATTATAAGGTAGTAACATGTATCAAACCAGCCTATAAAGGTAATTTAATCTCACCAAGAAACTTTTAGTAGGTCCCACCAAATGCTTTAACTAATTTGTTACAGAGGTATAAATCATGATGAGTATAACCCAAGTGTGTAAGTAATGTCATGGTGAAAACATTTGTATTACACCATTATAAATCATAACAATGCATATGGGGTTTTTATCAAGATATGCTTGAATGAATAAGAAATTAATATCATATTCATCATCCTTAATTTCACTGTCATCAAAATAAATAGAGGGTCTCTTAACCATAAGAGGTGTATATTGTGTGTAAATACCAATAATCCCATATAGTGTGTAATCATAATGTGATGGAGGAGAATGTGTATTATATGCCATTTGGACTTCTAGTTCCTTCTTAGAATAGTTTTGCTAAGGACTATTAAATATTTTCTATTTATGGTGATTGTTAGGTTGTGAGCCTGATTCCTTTAGAGGATACTCAAATATATTTTTTTGTTCATCAATAGGATATTGGATCTTGCACTTCAAGGTAAATCATGTTCTTGTAAAATGACCTAATCCTTGATGATACTCATAATAAGCATTCACATCATATACTTTGGGTAGAGGTCAACTCATATCAACCTCAATAGGATGAGGGAGAGATATAATATGACACTATAGTAACCATGGGATTAATGAAGCTATGGACTCAAGTAAATGTGTAAATTTATCCTTGTTACATTATATAAGATAAATTGATTATGCGACCATGAAACTGGCTGATCATAGTTGTTGTTTCCTTTTTAGGCTGAGGATATTTTACATTATAACTTGGTTTAATTGTGATTTTTGTACTAGATGTAGATGTATTTGGTTTGTTTGCTACATACTTGAGTTTATTTAATGATATAATCTTCATTTCATGGTCTCGTACAACATAGCATAAGTCATCCCAATATTTGAACTTATTGAAAAGAATTGACTCATGTAAAGGATCAAGTAAACTTTATTTGAATATATCTTGAAACAATTTGTCTACCATAAGATTGGTCATTTTGGCTAGCATTGTCTTATCTCTCAAGACATATTCATTAATATTTTGATTATTTCCTTGTTTTATTTTGGTAATTTGAGCATATGACACCGTTTTAGAAAATTTAATGGAAAATGTGGTAAAAATTGGTTTGCAATAATTTTGAATGTTTTTGTATATTATAGATGAAAATAATTAAACCACCTCAAGGAATATTAATTGAGGATTATTGGAAATAATTTGGTTAAAATTTTATCATTAGAAGCATATTCAAGGCATGTCACATAAAATGTTTGAAGATGTTGCTCAGGATCACCTTTGTCATCATAAAATGTGAACTTAGGTGCAACAAATCTAGACAAAAAAGGGTGCAAAGAGATCTCAAGTGTAAGAGGGTTATGCAACACATCTTGTGAATATATAGCATAAGGAGATTTAAAAGCATTTTTTTCAATGTTTGTAACCTTATCCTCCAAGGTCTTTATAACTCAAAGGATTGATTGAACTATAGGCCAAGTGGAATTTAGATTGGCAAGTTGAATAGTCATCGAAGGGGATGAAAACATGTTTTGAGTAGTAATAAGACTTGAAAATAGTATTTGTTTTGAAATAATTGGTAATTCAATGATAGATACTTCAATCATAGTTTCAGGAAACAAAGTTATAAAGACATAATCTATGTTCCCACTAGATGTTGGTGGATTGATAGGTGTGGGCTCAATTAGAGTAGCTTATAAGGATTCACATTCACTAGATGAGGCAACCTTAGTTTTAACTTTTTTACTTATTTCATCTCTTATAACATACAAAAATGCATCCATTAAGCCCTTTTTATTATTTATATGAGTAATCAATGGTTCTTTATCTTCTATTTGGAATTGGAGTTTTTCACTAATATTTTCCATTGCTTCACAAATTAAAAAGATAAAATTCACAACAAAGTATAACAATAGGATAAAATTGTTAGAATAATTAATTCAACTTCATTATCTTGGTTAAGCTTTCTTAGGGTGTGCACATGCCTAAGTGCTTAGTGGACCACATTGACTCCTCAGTGGGGAAATAGTGGCCTCATGACTTAGTCTTGAGTGGGAGACAATGGTCTCACCACTCACCTCATGGGAGGGCCACCTACTTTTCCTCCACTCACCTATTACTTTCTCCTTATGAACACCTTTGGAGTGAATTTGTGGGTAAGGAAAGTAAGTAAGGAATAAAATCAAAGCAAGTTGTAATCAAGAAATCTATAATCAAACAAGCTAGCCAATCAGAGAGAGGAGAGAAACATGGAGACATAGGGAGTCTTTGCATTGTAATATATTTTTGAGTAATAGATAGATTTATGTTGTGTATAATACATTAATGATATCAACATGCCTATATGATCTTGGTTAGAGTTTTATTCACTCCAATATGGTATTGGACATTATTAGTTGGAGGCTTTTGATCTTTTGGTGGCAAACATTATTAGGGGCTTCAATGTTTTTTGTGGGGAATTTTTTGAAAAAGAGGTAATTATTTAAAGTGGGACAAAATTGTCAATTCAAAATTTTAAAAGGGATGAGCACTATTTCAATGGTAAAAATTAATATTTTATGCATTTAACTTGACTTTTGAAGATAGAGGATGAGGTTCAGTTTGACAAGAGATCAAACCACCTCACAAGCAAAAAAATAATTTTCTTGCTCTCACCTTAATTTTTATAGGTTTTTGCTCATTATACCCTCTTGGCCAATATATTATTCTCATGGATGATTTTTTGGTGTTAATTAATGTCCATTTTGGGAGGATTTTTAAATGTCAAATTGAGTGTTTTTGGCATCCCAAACCCTCACACCCCCCATCTTAGTCACTTCTACACTTATGAATGTATTTTAGGTAGAGCTTGACATCTCACATTATTTATGTACATCTATTTCACCACTTTATAGTTTTTAGACGTGTTCAGCATAGAAAAAATTCAAATACTTTTTTGAACATCATTATCCACCTTCAATATTCATTTGGGATGAACTAAAAAACATTTATGACGATAATATTAGCATTCTTGTGAGGATTTTACCAAACTGGTTCTTCCAAGTTTTAGCTTAATTGTCCATACAAATATCCCTATTTTAGGATAAAATATTTCCTTTTTGATAGATATTTGATATGTATAATCAACACTTATAGATAGCTGACAATATCCCACAGCTTGAAAAGTAGCTATTCTAGTGAATTCAAGTGTCATCCTATCTTGTTTGATAATTCGACTGTCTCTTTTAGCATGATGTGAAGTTATACAACTTTATCTTTCCAGTTTTCATGTATTAGAACCATTCCACTCATACAAATTTTTTTTCATCACTCCACCTAGTCACGAGTATGGGGGGTTATGGTCTAGATCCTGCCTCTTTAGTTGTTGTGTTCCTTATTAACCCTTGGCACACTGCATCTTCTATCAGTCTATCAAATTCATTCATGATTATTCACTTTTTTGTTCCTTTCTCTCCCTTGGTGCTTTACATCTTTTGGTAGTATATTAAATTTAGTTAATGAACATTTTTTCACTATTAACACCTCTGACAATCTCTTTTCATAAGAGTTGTTTTGGTTAATTTTAGTGCCAATTATTTCTTTGTGATCGAGAAGTGGATCTAGACCACTTGTGCATATTTGAATTTCACATTCCACTAATTGAATCAAGTGCACCTACTTTATCATTGTGTTGAGTTTTCGAGTCATGCTTCTAAGGACACCTTGCAACATAATTTCTTTCTCCACTTTCATTATTATTTATTAATCAATGTTTTTTACTAAGTGAAACACGTACATATTATCAATTTCTATTTTACTTGGATAATATAGAGACTCAACATCCATATAATCTAGTAAGATGGATTGGTTACCATAGGGACACTTAGTATTTTATTATGTATTTGTACATGGGTACCTCACCAAGCCTAGTAGCCAGGACCCACATCTATTTTTTATTCACTCCCTAACCTTCACTTAAGTAAGGGTGTTAGAATAATTAATACAACTTAATTATCATAATTAATCCTACTTAGGGTGGGCACATGCCTAAGTGCTTAATGGGCCATACTAACTCCTTAATGGGGAAACAATGGCCTCACCACTTAGTCCTTAGTGAGAGATAATGGTCTCACCACTCACCTAATAGGAGGGCCACCTACTTATCCTCCACTCACGTATTACTCTCTCCTATATTATGAGCACCCTTGGAGTGCATTTGTGGGTAAAGAAGGAAGTAAGGAAAGAAAACAAAGAAATATGTAATCAATCAAGTTATCCAGTCAATGAGAGGAGAGAAATATGGAGACATAAAGAGTCTTTGCATCCTAATATATTTATGAGTGATAAATATCTTTGTGTTTTTTGTAATTCATTAATAATAATGGCATGCATGTATGATCTTGGTTAGAGTGTTATTCACTCTAATAAAATTTATAAAACTCTAATTTGTTTTAGGGTTTGATGTTCAAATATCAGGTTCACCAAATGTTTAACCCTAAAATATAGATCTAGTTGATCTTATTGTTAATATTAGATTTGATTAAATTAGTATATATAAATGAAATGACATAAAGATGATAATCATATATATATATAGCATGTCAATTAGATGTTAAACTCAGATATAAGCATATATTGAATTTATTATGCTGAGATAGTCTAAATATGAAAAGTAAAACTATGCTAGATATATAAATGACAAAAATATGATGTACTTAGCTTGTTATAATGTTAATGAAATTTTGGATCTAGAATGGGTAGAAAGTATGCTAGAAAGAGATTCTATAACAATCATAAGATTTTGGGTTTGATGCTTTTGGAACTCTAGACACTAATGTCAGCCTAGGATGGTTTCATCGATACTATTATTTATGTTCAATGTAAGTGTCATGTATGGAATACCTATTATAAAAGGATGTGACCACCTAGATGCTTTTATTTTTTTCTCCACCTTTGCTCTAACACTTTCAGATCTAGGTCATGGACTATCATTCCTTATGAAATAGAAAAACTCTAGTTCTCCATCTTTATTGTGACCTTGGGAAAAATGGTTTAGTGGGCACATAGATTATAGCTAACCCTAAAGGCCTTATTATTAAATGGCACTACATACATAGCCAATACTTCAAAATAAGACTTTATACTCATGTATTTATCCCTATGTGTCATCTTGTGTGTCTATCATACAATGTGTGCAAATAAAGTACAATTATGACCTAGCTTGTAACTTAGTAAATTGGGTTCTTGGGTTGCTCATTTACTACTTCATACATATATATGTGTTGTACCTATGACTGGTATAAAAATAGGGAAGCTTTGTTCAATTGAATGCTTGATAGAGTGCTTTTGATAAGTTGCCTTGGTCTCTTTGTTCTCTTTCTAGATGTAGCTAGGTGAGGAATGAATGAGGGTTGATATTTTATTTATATTGAATCCCTTTGGAGTAATAACTTACATTAAATCACTTAGGTAAACTATTAAGATATGTTTATTTTACAAACTGGATGACTGTAGGGCATTTTATACTTTTGTCAAGCAAGGAAAATAATGTTGATGCTAGTGTATCCCAAACGTTAGTGTCTAGGGAGTAGGAAAGCAGGTACAGCCTTAGAAATTGTAGAGATGGAAGATAAGTATATTTTAAGCATTATGGGAAAGAGAGAAGACATACGTCATCAACATAAGATTATTCAAACTAAGAGATATAGGCCAGGGGGCATAAGATAAATTAGATGTGATACTTATGGAAGCATGAAAGATATAGAACTGAGAAGAAAAACCAAGGTTGAATTTTTCCAAGTGTACAAGACGAAGGTTCTATATAATCATAAAATAGTGTGTACATAAATATTATGTCTTATTCAAAATATCTTGCATTTCTATGTTTATAACTGACAATTATTATGGATTTTCAACCAAGTTCATCATGATATTAGAATCCAAATGACTGTGTCCATTTGTTTTTATACATTATGAATTTATTAAACAACACGACATGAATTTAATAATGTATAGTGAATTCACTAAATAGCGCACTATAAATTCATAATTAATATTTAATTACTGTGGAGATAGTGAATTTGTGTATTCATTGATTATCGATCCAAACTATGCCATTATATGTGCATGTTCTTTATGTTGTTCAACACTTGACATGTTCCCCTTCTATTTTATATGAATTTTCACATGGTTTCCATGTGTTTGATCAATGTTATACACATTCAGAAGAGGAAAATAGGGAAAAACCAAGAGAAGATTAGATGTATACATGCCAAAACTTTATCAAACACATGGAGAACATGTTTAAATTTGCTTTAAAAAATTAATATCATGTCAAAACACAAACAACACAAATTAAATGACTTGATAATATGCTAATTTGGACAAATAATTAATCTAATACTCTAAAGTCATGAAAATTTCCCCCTTTATAGACTGTCCTATTTGACCATCTAGGACTGACAATTTTGATGAGCTCTATGACACCCAACATATTCACCATGTAGCTTCCACATAAGTATGCTTTCCATGACAACTCCCTGCCAACTTCACACAAATGTTCCACTGGCCAACCTCTATTTATTTTCATATTAAAAAAAGAATAGACATAGACATGTCAAAAGTTGATCCAACACATAGAGAACATGTCATTTTTTGCATGCAAGAGAAGGGGAACATTGGAAATCTTGACAAAACAAAAAACATGAACCAATAATATCATAACTTAGACCAGTAGTCAATGGATACAGAAATACACTACCAGCATATAAATTAAATAACACCATATGAATTTAAATTTTTTTCTTTAATGAACTACAATATATTATTTAATAAATTATATCACATCATTCAATAAATTTATAGAATAAAAGTTTAATTTAAACCAATAATAAATAAATATACAAATATATCAATACCATAAAAATTAACTAATATAATGTGAAATTACACTATATGATTTAATACATTCATATTATATTATTTAATAAATATATAATATAAAAACTTAATATAAATCAATAATCAAAAAATACACTAATATCATAATAATTAAATAGTACATTGTAAGCTTACAATATATTATTTAATGAATTCATAATGTGTTATTTATAAATTCATATAATTTTATTTAATAAAATTATTATGACACTTAAAACATGGTAACAATGAAAATCTTCCTCAAACTTACTCTTTATAGAATGTCATCGTCATAAAGAAATACAAAACTCACAATAAAATATTATCACCATTATTAATTAGTAATAA
This sequence comes from Torreya grandis, assembly GCA_037957365.1. Classification (NCBI taxonomy): domain Eukaryota; kingdom Viridiplantae; phylum Streptophyta; class Pinopsida; order Cupressales; family Taxaceae; genus Torreya; species Torreya grandis. The sequence goes on from JARHVA010007830.1 coordinate 496,178, forward strand.
TATTGTATTATTATTCTAGGGTGGGAACTTTCTCCTAGTTATGAATATCAATATCATGTTCTTGATTATACAACTCATCTTCAATGAAAAATTAGTTAATATATAGAAACAAAACTTCACATTGAAATGAGTTTAACTTGTTTTAGTAACTTTAGTAGACCATAAATTTGATTCATTTTAATGTACTACATTATTGATTATGCGACTCACCTTTAACAAATATTTGGTGAATGTTGTTACAAAATAATACATTCAAACAAATTTGACCTATTTCAGTAATTTTATTAAAGTCAAAAAATTATTTACTTTAGTATATTACATTTTTTACTACATGATTATAAAACTATACATTGAATCAAATTTAATTTGTTTGAATGAAATTGTTTCATTTATTATAAATTATGTTGGATTTTATTCATGAAAAATTTTTAAAGATTTTATTGAAGTTCTTATTCTCGAACAAATTTGTGGATTGTTATTTTGACTCGAGCAAATTTGTAGCTTTGTTTGAGTTATACTTTTAACCCATTTTATTATGTAATTTTTACATCATTCTTTATTAATCAAACAGAAAATTGACTTTAAACTTTCCTCGCTTAGTAAGCCAATAAACATGAATTAACCATCTTTGGGCTAGTCATGGTAGCAAATAAGGCATAACATGTCAACAATATTCCTCGATGGTGTTGACATTATTGTCACCTATTTCAACATAGGTAGTAAAGAATGATGTCATTCATTCCGTGTTGGTAAAGTTGGTCAAGAAGGGAGGAGGAGGAGGAGGAGGAGGAGGAGGAGGAGGAGGAGGAGGAGGAGGAGGAGGAGGAGGAGGAGGAGGAGGAGGAGGAGGAGGAGGAGGAGGAGGAGGAGGAGGATGATGATGATGATGATGATGATGATGATGATGATGATGATGATGATGATGATGATGATGATGATGATGATGATGATGTCCACGATGCTGAGTAATGTTTTGGTTATAGTCTGTAAGGAAACTTATAACATATGGGACTGTCTCGTACTTCTATCATGGAGAGGCACCTTATTGTACTACGAATATGAAATTGTGCGTATCTTATGCCCTGCAAAATTTGACCCTGTAACTTCCCTTCCAAAAACACATATTCTTCACTATTAAATGAACTCAAATACACATTATATTAACAATTACTAAATTGAATAAAAATTATAAAGAAAAATAACCAAACTGCACAATCAATACTAACATCCTTAAAACAATATCAAAGAAATTTAAATGATTTTAATAAACATCGAAACTAATTCCCATACTTTAACAGAGTTATAAATAACCAATACAATCAAAAATAAACCTTTCATATAATATGGTGTGTCTAGTACGCCCCACCATGGTGCACTTTATAGTACAAAATGTACACATTATCTCTAAGTACCTCCATTGTTGAAATATGCTCGTATAAATTCAAACACAATCACATCCAAGAAATTGTGTAGAAATTACACCACAATAATTAGCACATGGAGGGCCCATTAAATTAGCACTAAGGACAAAATATGTAAGTATGATTGTTGTCTCCTCCTCTTGCCTTAATCAACATCACCATCTTCTGTATGCTTTCTGGTATTTATGTGGTTGGTAGATAGTATTTACAAATTTCCTGGAAACTTCGTATGATTGTTGTCTCCTTCAAAGGAATGGGAAAAGGGTATATATCTACTTCACAATTCGAAGAGATCAATAATAAGAGATCACGAATATGCTCAATTTTAGCTTGCATATTGTCACTTAAATATTTGGTTGATTTTTATACCTAAACCAATGTACTTTCAAGGTTATCCCAAAAGATTCGTACTTACATTTGATCTCTTGTATATTTGCTCATGTTTTTAAAAAAAAATCATTTTATTCAAGCTAAGAATTAAACACCCAATTTACTCGTTAAGAGTAAATATTCACTTTTAAGCTTTTTTAAAATTTCAAACAAATTTATGAAAGGTAACTCTTATCATGTTTAGTTTTTTAGTTGGAAAATATTAATATATTTATTATTCAAAAATTAAGTGTATAAATGGTTATAATAAAATGTTTTCAATTGATAAAATTTAAAAATTAGTTGGTTAATAATTTTATTTAATTTTAATTTTAAATTTGATTAAAATTTATGATTTTGTTAAAAAATCATAGAATATCAAAATCAATATTAATTTTTTTAATATAGAAAATAAAATTTTATAAACACTTAAAATTAACTTTTATTATTTATTAGTCATTAAATTATAAGATTTTAAACTGTGTGTGATACACTCAAATGTTTGTTTATCTTGTTATTACAACTTTTATTCAAAACACTTTTCAATAGATGTACCAATAATAACATCTTCAAAATTAAAAATCAAGATTACACTTTATTTAATTTAGATGATAAAATTATGTAAGTTGTTACAAACACTTCACTTATATTGTTATGTGAATTACAAAAATGAAAAAGAAGATATTTAAAAAAATAAAAAATAAAAAATAAATAAAAATAAAAAATCTTTCAATAGACTTGAAATAATTCTTGTTGCTCTTTTTTTTCCTATAGTCACACTCACACTCTCCTTAACTGAAGTTACTCCTCACTTTGATTGAATCAAATTTCTTATCTTCTTTATCAATTTTCTAGAGGGCCTTTTAAAATTCTCATATTTGTAAAAAAAAAAATTAACTTAAAAAAAATGTCATTTTAAACCTTTTTTTTAATATAATAATCACAAGTCACTTAATGCATATGGATGGTTTCAAAACTACCAAGGTGGTTACATAACCATAAATTAATGCAAAATATTAATTTTGCAACTATTTCATGTAGGAACTTGAAAAGTTTCCATCCTAAAGGCAACACTTAGATCAATCCCTTATTATGAATTAAACTTGCTCTTCCTTTATGATGAACTAAACATGCTCTTCTTTGATCTTGACAGTCTTTTGAAGCTTATAATTTTTCAATAACTTTGACATGACTTTTCCAAATGCAACAGAGGAGAAATATGTAAGAAAACATAAGAGATACATGTTTATTTTATTAATTCAAGATTTCACATCATATCGTAGATGCTCTTATATCAACCCTTAGTGTAGGTAAAAATATACATGAGATCTTACTTATAAACTTAAGGTGAATTCTTTCAAAGATATGTTATACTCTTTACCTATAGTCGCATTGGCAACTCTCGAGTCTATAATAACTTTTATATCTCTTTTTTAATAAATTACTATTTTCAATCTATAATTGAATAAATTAAACCATCATCTTTACGTAATTGTCCTTTATACAATAAATACAAATCCACTACATCAAAAATGGGTAAGATATCAATCTCATCCGATAACCTTATCCCATAAAATGTTTATGAAACATTCCTTAAGATTTAACACAATCGAATCTTTTTCCAATTACCATCTCTTTCATGTATTTTTAAATATTTATATCTTTATTAAATAATATTTATAATTTTATTGGAAACTTCTTAAATATGATTTTTGTCTCCTTCAACATCACTACCTCTTCTATATGTGTTTTGGTATTTTTGTGTTTGATAAATATAGTTAGAAGTCTAATGGAAACTCCCACTAATTATGATTGTTAGATTGTGGTGTGTAACTGCTAGATTCAATTCAATAATGCTTACCTTTTTTTCTTAAATATTACTTTGAATGCTCTACTAACTAAATAATCAATTATGAGTACAATATTTAATTTTAAAACTTTTTAAAGAGTTAACATTTTAAATATATAAGCTTAACACAATTAAATTTATTTATTTATATGTACATGAATTGTGGTGTTTAACATTTAATAGAAATGGATTTTGAGAGTTCTTATGTCATGGTATGGGTTAAATAATTATATTTTAGATTTTTTATGAAGTTAAAATTTTAAATATAATATCTAATTAAAACTAACAAAAATAATATTTAAACTTACAACTTCTTAAAAATTAATTTAAATAATTTATAAAATAAAATTTCAATCATTTGTAAATTCAAATTTTAAATTGTAAACATTTGATAAAATTAATATTTAATACATACTAATTGATCATTAAAAATATTAATTATTTTATTATGTATTGTTCATTCATAAATGATCATAATAATTCATAAAACTAAAGAATCATCTTGTAAAGAGTAAAACCCCAATCATGTCACATGGATATATGGATATGAACTAGTTATTCAAGTGAATGTGATGGTCCACAAAACATACCAAATCATATAAATCATAGTAGTATTAATTGTTTGAGATAAAAATTATTTTTTCAAAAGTATAAGTGTTTTTCAAAAAATAGTGATTAATCAAGAAAAAATTTGAAAACTTAAAACTTTAACCTTAATCGTACTTAACTCTAAGTGTTTAATTCATGATTAAATCATAATTTAATTGTGTTTAAATCATGATTTTTTCACATTTAAATCAAAATTTCTACATTTTAATTGTCAAGACCAACAATTTTAACACCTACAAAAATTAACTGAAAATTAACCACAATTTATTGAATGAAAAAAATGTTTTTAAAATGATTCAAATTTAATCGCAATTTTTTTCTGCCAATTATCTCATAAATGAATGTAATGATCTACAAAACATACCAAATCATATAAATTATTATCTTAACTAATTATCTCACTTCTTTGTATCCGACCAAAACGTTGACCCTACCCCTTCGATACCATTATAAAGATCTACTTCAAAATTTGAAGAGATCAATAATGAGAGAATAAGAATATGCCCAATTTAGCGAGCACATTCTCACTATAATATTTGGTGGATGTTAATATTTGGTTGATCTCAATAAGAGAATGGTTGTATGTGACACTTTCGACGTTATGATTTAGAACAAATAAGGAAAAGTGGATATACTTTTTTGACCTAACATTTGATCTATCGTTTATCCAAAATTTCCTTACCATTTAAAGGAAAAAAAATACTGAAATATTATTTGGTTAAGTATGAGATAAAGTTATTTATTCAATAATCAAACTTAGTTTTAAGAGTAAAAATCCACTTTAAGCATTTTCAAATTTTAAAAAAAATTATGGAAGGAAAGTCGTATATGCATCCTACCAAATTCAGTTTTATTTATTTTTCATTGGATCATCATCATCATCATCATCATCATCATCATCATCATCATCATCATCATCATCATCATAATACAACTAAAGTTGTTTATAGATAAATGTAATAAAAGATGTTCGGTTGGTAATAATAAAAAATGTTTTATTGATAATTCTATTTAGTTTTATCTTTAAAATTGATTAAAATTCACATTTTATTTATAAATTATAGAATATTAAAAATGACATTCATTTATTATAGTGAAAGAGTAATATTTTATAAACACCCAAAAATGACCATTAACAATTATTAATCATAAAATTGTATATTTTAAAAAAATTTATGGTACATGTCGAAGAGAGGCCCAAATGAATGGTTACCTTATTCCTATATCTTTGAGCTTTTTAAAATTTAAAAAAATATTTATAAAAGTCTTATATGCATGCCATTGAATCCAACATTATTTATTTGTTATTGGAACATATTGATATTCTAATTATTCTAAACTAATTATAATAATGTTTATAGATATTTATAACAAAAGGTGTCTGGTTGGTAACAATAAAAGATGCCTTGATTATTTTATTAACTTTCTCTAAAATAGACTAAAATTAATGATTTATTAAAAAATCATAAAATATTCAAGTCAACATTAATTTATTCTAGTGGAAATGTAAGATTTTATAGACACTTAAAAATGGCCTCTAATAGTTATTAATCATAAAATTGTAGGTTTAAAAAGTGTTTGTAGTGCATGTTAAAGAAGGGGCCAAGTGAATGGTTACCTTGTTCCCAAAACTTTTATTTAAACAATTTTCAATGGAGTCACCCACAATAACATTTTCATAATTAGAAATCAAGATTACACTTTATTTATTTTATATATGGTAGAGTTGGACAAGCTATTACAGAAACTTCAATCATATTAACTTATGAGCTATGAACATGGAGAAGCAAACATTCAAAATTAATCTTTCAATGGACATGAAATAATTATTTCTACTCTATGCTCTCCTACAGTCACACTCACTCTCTTTTACTAATGTTACTCCTATCTCCCATTGATTTGAATATTTTGTCCACCTTATTGGCCCTCTGATGTGTCTCTTTGAATTCCCATATTTGTAAAAACACTCTAAATTTAATTTTTTTCAAAACAAAACATCATTCTAGGCCATTACTTTCCTTTTGAAATTGTCACAAGTGAAACCTCTATTTAATGCATATTGATGGTTTCAAAACCATCAATGTGGTTACATACCCATCAATTAATGCAAACTAGAAATTTCACAACTACTACATGCAGGAACTTAGATCAATTTTACCATTCTAAAGGGAACACTTAGATCAATTTTTTAAATCACTAAAACGTGCTCTTCTTTGATCTTTACAGTCTTATGAAGCTTAAAATTCTTCAAGAAAACTAACATGAATCTTCCACATTCAAAAACATGGAAACATGCTAAAAACCACAAAAGAGACACATTATTTTTTTTAATTCAAGATCGTACATCATACCCTAGATGCTTGTGTGTCAGACACCTAGTGTTAGTGAAAATATACATGAGTTCATGTGCATAAACTTAAAGTGAGTTCTTCTAATGATATGTTTTACTTTCCAATCTTGGATTCATTCACCCATATTAAATATTTTGTTGCTTTATCCCTCCACTTAACCAAAGACTACATATACTCTTTACCCCTAATCTCCTTGACAACTCTTGAGTCCACAATGGCCTCTATCTCCTATTTATTATTGTTAGGAAACTATTGTATTCAATATATAATTGAATAATTTAAACCAAAATCATCTCTTAATGATTGTCTTTAATAAAATAAATACAAATCCACAACATTGAAAATGGATGAGATATCAATTCCATCTAATAACTCTATCCCATATGAATTTTATAAAATTGTTTTCAAAACATACTATGTTTCAACATTCAATGAGATATCAATTCCATCTAATAACTCTATCCCATATGAATTTTATAAAATTGTTTTCAAAACATACTATGTTTCAACATTGTTCCACTTTAGGTGATTGTATATACCATTTATAAATATTTATTTCTTCAAATGTTTCAATACCAATTGTCCAAGAGAAAATTATTTTTTGTTCACTTGATATGAAGAAGTTGTGTGTAATTCATAGTGTTTTGTTCCAACTTTTCTCTCACTTGTATATGCATATCTTACATATGTTCTATATGATAATACTCTTGACACTCTTACCATTGAAATCCATGATGATCTGAAATTATAAAACATGTCATGGGCTGCAACCATACACTTTGAAATAGAATTTTCATTGTTCTTATATCGACTAAATTGCTGTATGTGAATTCAATGTACATGCCAATATCAAATTATATTATTTGGATTTATCTCCCTCCAAACATCTAAATAAATTTCTAATATTTATAATCACCACCTTTATTTACCAATCTATTTATGGATGGTATGTGAAATCAAAACTCAATTTAGTGCTCAATTACATTCACAAAAAACTTTTTGTATCTATCTAACACTATAATTATATGAAATCCATGTAAGTACACTACTTTGAAAAACAAATTAACAAGGTTTGTAGCATCACTAGTGTTATTGCATACAATTAAATGTGCCATGCTTGAAATTTTATAAAGAATAACGAAGATAGAGTCATTATCATTGTGTATCCTTATAAACCTAAGCACAAAACCCAGACCAACGTCTTTCCATGATATTTATGGCACTGGAAATTGTTAGGAAAATATTGGAGTTAGTATTCACATGGGTGTAGTTTATTTTAGTTAGACTTTTAGTTTCACATCTATGAAGAATGTCGTTATAAAACTTCTCAAAGCCTATATATATAACCATATATCTATTAAATATTATGTTGTGTTGATTGACCACTACTTTATGTGTTTGTGATATGCATAATCAATCCTTTGGCTCTACTCAAATGTAGGCCCAACACTACATTTGATATTATAGCATGTTTCCTAGGCCTTTTTGAGCATTGTTTATTAGTGATTTGATTTTCATTGCATTAAAATAGATTATACAAAATAGTGTTTCAATGTAGACCACATACAATAATTGATATTACGATTATTTACCATGTTTACATATGATCGATAATTTATAATACAAATGACGTGCAAATTTGTTATCATTCACCATCCACCTTCATTCTCTTATCTCTTACCACTTTATTGATTCTTTCCACAATTTTTTATTTTCATGTTCACCATTTGTTCACAAATAAAAAATAAAAATACATTTAGTATTTCTATATTGTAGTCTTGCCTTTTAGATCTAGGCTTATTTTTTTTATAGGAATTGTGATGTTTAATATCTAGTAGAAATGTATTCGACTGTTAAAATACCGATCTAAAAGTTTTACCCTTTAAATTATCATACTTTGTAAAAACCTTTCACAAAATTACAATTTTAAATGCAATACCTAATTTAAATTAACACATTTTAAGTTTTTAATTTGAATGCTCTATATCAACTAAACAATTAAACGTTTATGGATTTTATACATACTAGCCACTCATTAATAATATCCATGGAGATGTTCAGCTGCATGTATATGTTTTGGCCCCACATATTCCTCCTCGGAGGGATGGTGTTTTACGGTGGTTGTGAGGCGGATTTGCAGAAACAAAGGATTGGCTAAAGGCTCTTTAATTCTGACTAGTTTCAGATGTAAACTATTACAAATTTTATTCAAACATTTTTTAATAGACACACCAACAATAACATTTTCAAAATTATAAATCGAAATTGCACTTTACTTAATTTATATGCCAAAATTAATAAACTATTACAAACACTTCACTTGTATTATTTTGTAAATTACAAACATAAAGAGGAAGAAGACATTACAAGCAAATTACTTTCAATGGACTTAAATAATTATTTCTACTTTATGCTGTCCTATAATCACACTCATACCCTCTTTTATTGAATCCACTCCTCTCTCATTGATTCAAATTTTTAATCTTTTTTCTTAGTTTTCTAGAAGGCCTCTTCAAATTCTCATAATTTTAAAGAAAACTCTAAATAAAAAACCATCATCTAGGTCATCACTTTCTTTTTGCGACTGTCTCAAGTGAAACTATTGCTTAATACATACTTGTAGTTTCAAAACTATCAAGGTGGTTACATAACCATCTAATGCCAACTAACAATTTCACAACTATTACACATAGGAACTTACAATTTTTTAATCCTAAAAGCAACACTCGAATCGATCCTTTATTATGACTTAAACATGTTCTTTTTTATCTTGGCAGCTTTCTGGAGCTTGGAATTATTCAATAACTCTAACACGACTCTTCCAAATGTGATAAAAAGGAAACGTATCACACCATACCTTAGAGAGAGAATTTTTTTGGTTAATGTAAAATAGCACATCATACCGTAGATGCTCCTGCATTAGACCCATAGTGTGTTTCTACTCATAAACCTAAGATGAGTTCTTCCAAAGATACATTTTACTTTATAATCTGAGATTCATTCACACATGTTGAATTTTATGTTGCTATATCCTTCCAACTTGACCAAAGATGATGTGTACTCTTTAACTCTCGTCTCCTTAACAAATCTTGAGTTTATAATGACTTATATATTCTATTTCTCTTTTGTAGGAAACTACTATCTCCAATCTATAATTGAAAAAGTTAAACCAACATCATCTCCAAGTGATTATCCTTTATAAAATAGATACAAATCCATTACATTGAAAATGGATGAGATACCAATCCCATCTCATAAATATATCCCACAGGATTTTTTTTAAAGTTCATCAAAATTTAATGTGGTCCAATATTTTGCCACTTAAAATTGTTTTATGTGCCATCTCTTTCATATGTTTTTGGTATTTATATGTTTGATAGGTAATATTTCTAAATTTATTAGAAACTTAATAAATATGATTGTTGTCTCTTTCAATATTATTGCCTCTTCTATATGTATTTTGTTATTTATTTATTTGTTAAATATAGTTAAAAGTCTCATGAAATCTCCCTAATTATAATTGTTGGATTGTAGTGTTTAATAGCTAGAATCAATTTAATAATACCTACATTTTTCCTATAACTTAATTTGGATACTTTGTTAATTACGTAATTAATTATAAGTTTATTATTTACCTATACTTTTTTGCAAGGTTAATATTTTTATTACATAAGCTTTACACAACTCTGTGTGTGTGTGTGTTTGTGTGTTTAATATTTAATAAAAATGAACTCTAAAAATTCAACCATTTAAATTATGGTACTTTATAGGTTAAATAATTATATTTTAAACCTTTCAAAATGTTAAAATTTTACTACACTATTTAACTACAATTAATAATAATATTACTTGAAGTTACGACTTCTAAAATCTAGTTTGGGTGTTGTACCAAGTGAGATATCAATCATTTGTAGATTAAAACTTTGGATTTTGAACCATTCATAAAATTAACATTCAATATATGTGAATCACTCATTTAAGAATATTCATGGAATCATTCTATTATGTATTGGTCACACGTGATCACATATAACAAAGGAATCATCTTGCAAAGAGTAAAATCCCAATTATCTCACATGGATATGAACTAGCTACTCCTAAGTGAATGTGATGATCTACAAAATAAACTAAATCATATAATTTATTACCTTAAGCCAATTATCTCACCGCTTTGTATCTGACCAAAACATTTCTTGAGGTGTTTTGAAAAGGATGTAGCCCTTGCTATACCCAATTTAATTCACAATTTGAAGAGATCAATAATGAGAGAATAACAATATGCTCAATTATAGTGAGCACAATCTCACTTTAATATTTGGTGGATGGTTACATAAATGATATGCATGATTGATTGATGAATGTTAATATTTTGTTGATCTCAATAAGAGAATAGTTGTCTCTAACACTTTCAATAAAAGAATAGTTGTCTCTAACACTTGTGATGTATGTATGATAAGATCTAATTTAGATCAAATTAAAAAAAATTGGATATATTATAAAATCTATAATGTTTTCATAGTACATAAAGTGAATAGTTATAAATTTTTAAGTAAAACTATATATATATATATATATATATATATATATATATATATATATATATATATATATATATATATATATATATATATATATCAAATACTTTCAAAATTGTCACAAAAAGGTCCCAACTAACAATTGATCTATTGTTTATCCAAAATTTCCTCTTCCTTAAATTAATAAAATGAAATATCACTTAGTTGAGTATGAGTTCAAGTTATTTATTTAATATGAATTAAGCATCAAACTTAGTCTTAAAAATAAAAATTAACTTTAAGATTTTTCAAACTTAAAATTAATTTATAGAAGATAGGTCTTATATGCATGTCATCAAATTCATTTTATTTATTTATTATTGGAACATATCTATATTTTAATTATTCTAAAAATGATGATGATGTGTAGATGGTTATAAAAAAATGTTTTTGGTTTATAACATAAAAGGAAACTTGATAATTTTATTTAATTTTATCTTTAAAATCAACTAAAATTCATGTTTTATTAAAAGATAATAGAATATTCATGTCAACATTAATTTATTCTAGTGTTAAAGTAAGATTTTGTAGACATCCAAAATTGGCCCTAGTAGTTATTAGTTGTAAAATTGTATGTTTTAAAAGTGTTTGCAATGCACATCAAGGAGGGGGGGCAAGTGAATGCTTATTTTGTCCCTACAAATTTTATTCCAAAAAAATTTAATGAACACACTGAGAATAATATTTTCATAATTAAAGATCAAGATTACACTTTATTTAGTTTGTATATGGTAGAATTACACAAGTTATTACAAACACTTCAATCATATTATTTTATGAATTATAAACATGAAAAAACAAACATTACAAAAACATTCCTTCAATGGACATGAAATATTTATTATTATTCTCTTATCTCGTATAGTCAAACTCATACTCACCTTAAATGAAGTTAATCCTATTCCCCGTTGATTTTAATCTTGTGTCCAGCTTATTGACCTTCTCAATTTTCTCTTTGAATTCCCATATTCATAAAAACTCTCTAAATTAAAAAACAAAACATCATTTTAGGTCGTTACTCTCCTTTTAAAATTGTTGCAAGTGAAACATTTGTTTATTGCATATTAACAATTTTAAAACCATCAAGGTCGTTACATAAACATCAGCCAATGCAGACTAGTAATTTCACAACTACTACATGTAGGTACTTGAAAAATTACACCATTCTAAAGTGAACACTTAGATCATTTTTTTAAGGCTAAAATATGCTCTTTTATGATCTTGGTATTCATATGGAGCTTAAAAGTTTTCAATAAAACTGACATGTACCATCCACATGTCAAAAAATGTAAACACACAAAAGAGACATTTTTTGCCAGTGCAAGATCACACATCATACCTTAGATGTATGTGTATTAGAAACCTAGTGTAATTAAGTGAAAATATGCATGATCTCATGCACATAAAAACTAAAGTGAGTTCTTGTGATGATATGTTTTACATTCCAATCTTGGATTCATTTACCCATGTTGAATCTTCCATTGCTTTTTCCTTCCACTTGAATAAATATTACATGTACTCTTCACCTCTAGTCTCTTTAAAAACTCTTAAGTCAATAATGGCCTCTATTTCCTATTTATTTTTGTTAGGAAACTATTATCCCGAATCTATAATTGAATAAAGTAAACCAACATCATCTCATAGTGATTGTTCATCATAAAATAAATATAAATCCACTACATTTAAAATGGATGAGATATCAATCCCTTCTTATAACTCTATCACATATGATTTTTATGAAAAATTCCTCAAAATGTACCATGGTCCAACATTGATCAACTTTAGGTGGTTGTATATACCATCTAGAAAGATTTCCTTCAAATATTTTAATACCAACTTCCCAAGTTAAAATTATTTTCTATTTATTTGATATGAACATGTTGTTTATATCTCACAGTGTTTTATTCCAACTTTTCTCTCACTTGTATATGCATATATTACATATATTCTATATGATAATCCTTTTATTCAACACTCTTAAAATTAAAATACATTATGCTCTAAAATTCCAAAACATGTCTTGGGATGCAACCATACACTTTGAAATGGAATATTCATTGTACTTATGTTGACTAAATTATTTTAAGTGAATTCAACATGTGACAATATCAAATTACATTGTTTAGGTTTATCTCCCTCAAAACATCTCAATATTTTTTAATACTTCTATCCACCACCACTATTTACATATCTAGTTGTGGATGGTATGCTAAATTAAAACTAAATTTGGTGATCAATTACTTCCATGAAGTTTACAAAACATAACCAAAAAAATTGTTGGATCTATCCAACACTATAATTTTGTGAAACCCCTACAAGCACACTACATTTAAAAATAAATTAACAAGGTTTTTGGCATCACTATTATTCTTACATACAATGAAATGTACCATGCTTGAAATTTTATCAAAAATAACAAGGGTAAAATCATTATAATTTTGTATCCTTATAAACCCAAGAATGAAATCCATATGAATTTCTTCACATGATATTTATAACATTGAAAAGTGTGAGGAAAATAATTGAGTTATTACTCACATGGGTGTAGTTTATTTTAGCTATTTAGACTTTTAGTCCCACATCTATAATGTGTTTTTGTCTAAAGCTTCCCAAATCCTATATAAGTAACCATATAGATATTGAATAATATGTTGTGTTGATTGACCAATACTTTTTGTTTTTTAATGCACAATCAAGACTTTGGCTCGACTAAGACCTAACATTACATTTGGTATCAGAGCATGCTTCATAGTCCTCTTTGATATTTTTTTTAATCATCCATTCAATTTCTCTTGAATCAAAATTGATCATACAAAATAGCATTGCAATGGAGACCATGCGCAATAATTTTTGTTATGGTTGTTCATCCCACTTGCATGTTGTCGATAATTTACAGTGTAAGCCACATGCAATTTTTTTGTCATTTGCCATCCACCTAAATTTTCTTCTCTCTTACCACTTTATTCATTCCTTCCATAGTTTTTTATTTCCATGTTATTCATTGGCACACCAAAAAAATACAATTGGTATTTTATATATTATAGTTTTGCCTTTGAATATGGGACTATTTTTTAATGTCTACATTGGGTTACATTCAGGCTTGTTATTAGTTTTAAGTATTTAGTACCAATCCATATAATGTATTAAGGTTCTGATGGATGATTTAAGAACTTGAAGTTTTGTATTAATTTCCTTCTACATATAATTTTTTATTTGTAAAGTTTTTCATAAAATATGGAAAATCAAATATGTACTTACATTCATCCTTCATGTGTATTTTGGATATCAATAGAAGAATTCAACACAAGCATTTACATTTTATATTTTGTGAAGATGTTTTTATTTTGTGGATTCGATAAAATCATGAATTATCGTTGAATTATTAATTAAAATCAAAATTTAAAAATGATTCTAAAAACTTAGAATGACAAGAATAAAATTGATACAATGTTTGAAATAATTTTGAGAATTGAGATAGAAATTTTGCATTGAAAATGAGAGACAATAAATATTTGATAGATTTTACTTATTATATTCTTATGATTCAATTTTGAATTTAAATATAATTTTGACCCAAGTATCAGACATTAGCATAGGGTAGTTGGATCCTTTATAAATCACCATCAAAACTGCCAAAGCACATGGTTGTTCATAATGAGCTCATCCTTCTAAACAGTGATGACATCTTGTCAACAACTCCTTTGGATATCCTTGATGCTTAAAATGATTTTCAATACATATAAATTGCCACAAATTACATCAATATACATAGTTTTGGATCCATCCAATCTAATATAAAAATAATAGTGTTATTCAAAATCTATTTGTTTGTTTGTTAAATGTTTAGGTTTTGTTTATATTTTTTAGATGAGGGTAAAATGTCAGATTTTTAAAGGTCTCATATCCTTGTACAAAAGAGATAAAGATAAAAAAAATTAGTATCACATGCAAATCCTCTTATAGTAACCCATGGAACATGACACAAAAAAACAAGTTACCCAAACCACCATGTAGAAACCAAATAACTACATCCAACAAATAATTATCAAGCAATCATCTTAAAAGCCTCCTAAATTTTTCCAACATCCTATCAGGTTCAAAAATATTTACCGTTATTCAGTGACACATCTACCTTCTCTCTCAAAACTTAAAACTAGCCATTTCCTTATTTTTTGGTATTCCTATCACTATATCACTAGGGAACATTGTTTCTTTAGAATTGGTTTTCCTATAAGACACCAAATTCCATTCATTTTTATCAACTCATTAATTAAGGTTGAATTCAACCTATCCATCCACCAACTCACTTATAACATTTTATTGATGCTTGGATTTATCCCTAGATGTTAAATTTCTCATATTTATTACATCTATCTCATACGACATGGCCTAATTTTATGCATGAACCTCAGGACTCTTAGTGTTTATATTTTCATCTCATCTCTATTTAAAATATTGGTCCTTACCTACTATGACTTTGATCTCTCTAATCTCAAACACTTTTGGATCTTCATCTTTCTCCATCATTGGTGTCTCTATGGAACCATACTTATCCCCATGAGGGATCAGGTCTTAGCCCTTAAAATCATGAGAATTTCCATCCTCTAACCCTTTTAGCACTTGTTCCTCCATCTTCTTTGTTACCTCAATGTTCTTTTTGTGTTATTTTTTCTTCCTTAAATAAGAAGGCAAAATTTCATAATCTATTATTAGAAGCCTCTCTCCATATGAAGACACTAGCTTAGTAAAGGAATGTTAGCTCCCTGTTAAAGAAGATGTTAACACAAAGTCTAGAATACACAAGACGTCTCCTATATTTAGTAACTAGATCAAGAGAGAGAAACTGACAAAGAAATTGGTTATTCCCCTTAAGACTTGTTCTTCCTAAAATTCTAATGGGAGACTTGAAAACTTAAACCAAATAAACATTTAATTAAATTTATCCTTGTCAATATCATACCTAGATTCCATTTTTTAAGAGATAAACCATTTTTTCATAAGAACTAGGGTCCTCTTATCAGGGCCTTTAAACAATCATCATAATTAGAGAAGGAAATAATTAAAAAAATATATTTACTCAAGGATAAAACCTCTACCTTTCATTTGGTCTTCCACTTCCTATTAGCCCATTTTTTAAAGGTGTCAATGTTTGGTATTCTTCCTTGAAACTTCCCTAATAATGTATTTGATAATATAAGTTGGGATTGCTTCACAACTAAGTTAAGTATTATGCAAACAACTTCCTCGTCCACTATGGCTTTCATATCTTAGGTCCCACCTCTTGCCAACTCTTATTTGTTCCCAGCCATTTTATCTTCACAAGAAATAAATTCTTACCTACTTGGGAAATGTAGATCCATTTTGGACTCACATTCTCCACATTTTTAGAAGGTAAAAAACCTATGATATTTTTGAAGACCTCAAACATAGAATATATATTCCTAGTAGAGTGATGTCCATTTTTTTGTAAAGTTTTCACAAAATACTATTCAAGAGTACATAAAGCATCATCATCTACTACCTTAGTTGTAGATTTGCATATTGATCCTTATTTCATTTTTATTATATTTCTAAAAGTATTTATCTCTATTTTATATGTGTTTTCTATCTCCTCTCTACTACAACCTCTTTCTAAGGTCATGAAATCAGCCCACAGAATTTACCACTCATTCTTAGATTTGAAATTAGTGTCCTATAATGTCTATTTCACCTAGCTTCTACAAAGATTCTACATTTCTAGGTGTGTTACTTATACCTTCATTTCTCAAATCTTCACTCAAGGTTCATATAAATAGCCTTTAGGTCTTTCTCCCATTCCTAAATTCAAATTTCCTTTCCAAATCCAAGAGTTATTGTCTCTTTGTTATCCTCATTATTCTCACCCTTGTTTGATTTATGTTATAATTAATCTTAGGTTTATTTAAATATTGATTTAGAATCTAAGTTTAATAAGTGGTCATTTAATTATGATATGAGTTAATATTTTTATAGGTTATGTGTTTTTTAAGTCTTTAGTTTTGGTTTTTTTGTTTGTTTATTTAAAAATTTAATTTAATTATTAAATATTTTAGAAACGTGTCAAATAAATAGTTTATTTTAAGTTATAGTATACCTTTTTAGGTGATTAGGATAATTTTGTATTAGTAAATCTTGTTTAATGTTCATTATTTATGGTTTTTGTCAAGTAAAATTCCATATTATGAATCATCAAATAGTGGAATGTGTTTGGTAATGTTATCATCATTTGTTTTGAATTTCTTAGATTTAATTTTATGTTTTATTAGAATAATTTTGTAAACATTTTTTGTCTAATGTATATAATACCCAATAGTAGGTGTCTTCATTAGTGTGTCCATCATTGGTCTAAAGCATCGAATGAATTCTATTAAGGCAATCATCAATAAAGCATGTACATCACATTTTTTTAAAAATGGACACATTATCAAGTGAACCTGATGTTCGTTGACTCAAAATTATTGGGGGAAGGAAGCAGGGATATAGATATTTTATTCCCATGTGGTTTGTATTTACACATGTGTACTCTAAGGGGGGAATGTTAGGAAAATAAGTGAGTTATTACTCACATGGGTGTATTTTATTTTAGTTAGTTATACTTTTAGTCCCACATCTATTATGTGTGTTATTTTAAGGCTTCTCAAAGCCTATACATGTAACAATTTAGCTATTGAATAATATGTTGTGTTGATTTACCAATACTTTGTTTATTTGTGTTATGCACAATCTAGCCTTATGCTCTACTAAAATGTAGGCCAAAACTACATAAATGGTTTATGCAAACCTACATTCTAATTTTTTTCCTTAGCATATTTTCATATGCTACAATCTTGAAGAAACTTATTCACATATATGTGAACATATTTATAAAATAGTATCTCTCACTCAACTTTGCCAAAGTCTTATCCATTCCAAAATGACCAGCAAAACCTCCACAATGTTTTTCTCTTATCAAAATTTTCCGCATTGATCTTTGAGGTATCCAAAGTTATTATCCATATAAAAATAATTTATATTGTAAAAATAAATCTAACCATGGATTTATATACATGTCAATTGAGATCTTTTATGGTTCCCATGCATCTATGGAATCCAAATCCTCTCATACAAATATTTCATGGGGTCATACCCAACTACCTCAAGTCTCATTCTGTTCAATTAGATACATATATTATACTCAATTTATTTACATTCCTATGTGAGTTCTAATGAAAACAAAGACTAACTAATAAAAATTATCCATAGGTTTAACCTCAAAAAAATTTTGAAATAAAACTTCTCTATTGAGTCTCAAATGAATAAAATATTATAATGGAGTGTTTAAAAAAATATCAACTCAGAATTAGATTTGGAATGCATAATTAAAAAATCTAGATAAATCAAAATCTACCTAAAGCTAACACATGCAATTTTTTAGAAAATTGTTATTTTTAATAACTTTCATTTTTTAGTGATTTTTAAACCCTTATTTTTAGAGGTTTTGCATACAAGCTTGGATGGGCCTAAAACTCTCCACAAATATTATTTAAGATTAACTTAATCAATGAATTTTAACTGAAGTTCATTTTTGAGTATAAAACTAGGCTATTTCTAAAAATGGAAAGTCTTAAAAAAATACTAAAATGCATTTTTGGACACTCAGAAGGTAACATATGGCATCTAAAAAGTTTTGAAAACATTTTTAACCAAATAGGATGCCTTGTGGATGAAATAAATTTTCAATATGATCATTTTGGCAGATATGAGAGTTCAAACGGAGTTACAAATCAAAGATTTTATTGATGATGACATGTCAACTCCTAAAAATAGGTTTGTTAAAGTCTTCATTTCACATGTATAATATATCTAGATATTGGCATGCGCATTTTCTCAACTGTATGAAGTCAATAATATATGGATCTCTCTTGAGCATGTTTCATTAAACAATTAATTTCCTTAAACATTGGGATAATATCGCATGATGTCATTAATGTTTCCAAATATATTAAACAATACAATAAATATTTTTCCTTAGCAGCTTCCTTGTGATATTTATACATAAACCTACTAATGATGGAAATTATTCAGAAAAATTACATGTAGACTCCTACATGTAAATCCATCTTACATCAACATCTTTCAACATTTTTTTACCATTAGTCACTCTAATTACAAATTTTTGAAGCCCTAAAAATATTTTTGGAGTGTTTGACACATAAACATGCAAGTCACAATAAGCTCTTCCACTTTTATGACATTATCGAATGGTCTAACAATTTTGTATGAAATATTCATCCTATGAGACATGAAATGATTTGGAATCATATATGAAGTAACTATTATTTGCATTCAAACATAAATACTATTTATATGCCCCTACATTATTGATGCACCATCAGTCCCAACACCAACCAACTTGGTAGCTATTGCATAATCATCCATCCCAACTTTATCTCTCAAATTAGAAACAATCGGTTTGTAACGGTTCTCAACATGACAATGTTCTACCATTTTATGAACATATAATAGATGAGGTTGTGTTGAATATTACTCAAAAGTATAAACATGCATGCAAACCCATGATATGTTGTCAATTGTTATAACCTCATCCATGGATAGTGAGATAAATTGTGATTTTTTTAACTTTTTCTTTCAAATCCTCCCTCTCAATAATTACTAGACATTTTGAAATTTCCAAATCACTATTATCCAACCAATGTGATTGTGGAATGTTAAGAAACCCATTATGTTGAAAAAAAATTATAATCTAAAAAATCATAAATAGGTCTACCCTTTCTTAAATATGGTATACAATAGAGAAATGTATATATTTGGCCTTTAGATTAGACTGCATAAATTTTCCAAATTGAGCTTTGATTTTTTGGATTAAGGTAAACCCACTTTTGACTAATGTGGAACCCTGCCTAAACACATAAGGAAGTTCGGGTCTCCCTTGGCATACACAAGATAAAAGAGAATGTAGCTCACTAGGAAAACAAAAATGACCCTTTCAAAATAGGAAATAATAATGAAAAGAGAAAAAATGACCCAAATAAAGGAGGAACAACAACAAAAAGAGCAATGACCACTTTTGCATGGGTTGGGAACCAACCAATTTTAGTTAGACCATAAACCAGCTTGGACTAATAGAGAGAGAGTCTAAGGTCTCTACAAGAACCATAAAAATCCCCCAAGGGACCCAATCCACATAAAGATAATAAGGATACCACCATTTTGGTATTTTACTATATCTAGAACCATCTTGGGCATAAATGGAGGCCCAGGTCTCCAAGGAAGAGAAACAATGAAAAATACAACAACCAATTTTGATTGGTGTAGGAATCAACTAGTTTTAGTGGGACCAAAAACTAACCTAGACTAATGAAGCAGGAGGCCCATGTCTCAAAAAGAACCATCTAGGTCTTGAGGGGCCCAACAGACTAATTTTGGTTGGATCGATAACTAGCTTGCACATAAATAGAGGTCTAGTTCTTTAGAGTTAAGTGAAGAGATAAAAAACCCATGAGATCCCCAACAAGATCTAAAAACCAATAAAGCACAATTTTCCAAGAGTCCACAGCCAAACCAATAAATGATTCCTTCAGGAATCCATAGAATCATCTTGAGAAGGAATCAAATATTCGTTTAATGTTAAATGAGAATTGAATCTTAAAATTAAATACCAATTCCAAACACATCTAGCCCTAAACCAACATCCCCTTAGACCAAATTAGATCAACAATGCCATTTCTTATAACTAAACCTTCATATGAGGACCCAAAAAATAGAGTACAAGATCCACACTAGCCTATGTGGACGTAGCCTTCTATAGAAAATCCTAAAGAGTATGAAGATGTAAATCCTTGATCTTCATTAGGACTAAAGATATTAACTTCCAACTCTTTTGTTGAATGTTCCTTAAATAAGCCTTTCCTATTTTCCATTTTTTTACCAACAACTTTTAAAATACTCCTAGTATTTTTGGAGTTTAAACCCAGCTATTCACTTGAAATAATAATGAAAAATGCAACAAAACTATGGATACTACAAAAGGAAGTCCAAGGACTACCACCAAGGGAGCTTTCTTTCAAAGGATAGGCACTAGAAAAAAGATCCAAAAATAAAAGGAACAATAAGAACTGATGTGCTAGGTTCCCTTCAAACCATAGATTATAATTGGGATATAAATAGGTAAAGACAAGTAAAGTGATGAAAAATTCTAAAAAACCTTTCTGCCCATAAAAACCACTAAAATCTTTCTTAGATAAAATTTTCAAGACTTGAGGACCAACCACAGTGTCATGGCTAAAGACTATGTTTTGTGAGGCCCATAAAAAAAAGGGCAATGTCTATGAGCATCCCAAAATAGGTTCACTCCATCCTTTATATAAAATTATTAGAAACACATCCCATCTAGATAGATCAAATCTCTTACCCTTGAAGATTATAGACAACCATCCAATAACATACCCAAATGCTTGAGCTAAGCCACCAGAAAGTCTTCTTGAGAAAATGGTCATCATCAATAAAATCTTCATGTGGTGACATGTTATTGTGATTCAACTCATTTAAACTCAGTTGACTTATTATTAAACATGGATTTCCTTATTTTCTCTTTGATGATTGTTTGCTACTTTTAAACTCAAATAAAGATAATTATTATTATGACGTGGTCTTAAGAACCTCATTTCATTAGTATTTTATCTTTACCATATGATCAGTTAGCAAACATGACTTCTCATTTTACTGCTTATATACACTGATCTCTTTGATCTCCCTTTTTACCTTATTTCTTTTTCACATACTAAGCATACATATGGTTGAAACTTGAGACTACATATTGGTTCATTGGTAAGCCTAAGTTATTTAGTTAGTCATATCTCTATTTACTTAATCTCCTATAACCAAAGTCTAAAAGCTCATTGGTGTGTATCACTTTTATCACTCATGTTGCTTATTCCAAATCTATATGGAGGAGGAATTGAAAAAAAATATTCAAATCCAAATAATTTAAACAAAAGGCAATGATCAAAAAGGCAAAATTAAAAAGTATAATCACACCAAAAGACACAATTTCCTATTTTTATCATGTCTCATATGTCTAATCAAATCTCAAAGTCCACATTTGGCCTCATGCTAGAGTCGAGGTGTATTGGGGTGTGTTAGGTCAGTAGATTGGGATAGAAGAATAAAAAAATCCATACTTCTACCTACTTTCTCACACAAGTACCCAATCGTCATAGTAGACCAATGGATCTATAAGAGGTCCTAAGGAATGGATAACATGTTGTGGGAAGGTAGGTCCATTTAAATTTCCTTGTTTAAATAAACTTCATGATTTGATATTAGTATTCCATATATTTGCTTATACATCTTTATTCTTATTGTGATCAAGTATCCTTTAGATTTTGATAGTCACTAGCCTCTTAGTTCTTTATTTCTTATCTAGTATGCCTCATGTTTAATAAGGTTTAATCATAAATGCCTCCGTCTTATTTTCTACACTCCTTATTTCATTATAACAATCCCAATATTTCTCCTTGATGAATATTGTTTTGTTAACTAATCATACCCATAGGATTTCCCTTTCTGAGTTACAGTATAAGATCTTGGATAGTACTAGGCATTCCTCATAAATAAATGCATAAATTCCCATTAATTAGTTCAAACATTTGTATCCACCTCATTAGTAGTCCTTTATAAATTGCAATGTAAGACCTTAGATAGGACTAGGCATTCCTCACAAAATATTCCCATAAAATTGTATACTATGACCAAGTCATAATAACATTACATGCTTCAAATGTGAGATAATTTGTGTTATATTATAATTTACACATCATTTACATACTTCTCATCTTGATTTAGTATGTTTTATGCTTAATTTATAGATAGATTTAGGGAGGGGCCCATAGGTTTGTTGGCCTATCTATGTCGAAGGAGACTCTCTCTCTATAGTCTAGTCGACATTGACCCCCTGAGCCCATATACATATATTTCATTATCCCCTATCTCTTTAGGATAAAATTTTCACTTTATCCTCTTATTTTTTAATTACATGTATATTTATAGCCATTTAAACATTTTTCTCATACTTCCCATCTTGATTTAGTATGATAGATTAACTTTATTTGAACATATGTTTTTCATACCATTTATTATAACCCATTTCCCACTTTATTACAATTTTTTCATACTTCTCGACTTGATATAATATAACTTATTTTTATTTTAATTCAGTGAATTTTTTATTATACATGGTTTAAAACATTTTTTACCTTTCACTTTACCATTTTGATTTACTATATTTATTCATTTTTTGTTTTTACACATTTCCCATCATGATATAGTGTGTATTACATTTTATGATTATTTATATGATTTTCCAAATTATATGTTTTTATTTTTAACCATGCATGTGTGTCATATATGCTATAAAAGAAAATAATATATCACATATTTCCCATATGATATCAAATAAAAGTAAAATATATGTGTTAGAATGGAAATACATCCATCAATAACATCAACACAACTCATACCTCAAGAAATGTTACTATAAATATATATAACATGAGCTTGATACAACATAATACAAGTAAAAAATATAATAGTTATAGCTAGAAAATTGTGCTCCATCATGTCTATCTTTTGGTTGAGACACACTAACCATATATGCTTGCGACTGACCCCATAGCCATATGGACAGCTAGCTCCTAGGCCAATGCCTTCCAGGTTTGGGTCTCTCACTCTCCAAAATTCTATAGGTAGATATAGACCATCCCTTTTGGCCTATAAATGTCCAACTACCTATTTTAATGAATTTTAATTTATATTTCAAGATAGGAAGAAGAAACTAGATATGGTTATGGTTGAAAAACTTGTTTAGTTCTGTGCATGTTAAATCAGATGATTGTAGAGAACTCTTATTTAGCTTGGGAAGATGACTTGAAAATAAGATAGCACTAAAGTAAATGGTTGGTAAAATAGATAGCTGGGTGGATTGCCTAGTACTAGCTAGATCCCAAAAGCAAGAGTTTTTTTGGGGGTTATCAATCCACACATTTTAAATAATTAAGTTTAAAAAATAGAAGATAAATTACTTGCATCAATAATCAAAAGGTATTGAAATTGAATATGAGAAATGATTGATAAAAAAATAGATTAAAATGACTAATATAGAAATAAGTGGGTTAATACTAATGCTAAATAGGTTTAGGTGTGCTTCAAAAAATAGGTTGGGGTCTGTGAATAGACAGATAAAAATAAATTTGGATTTAGTTGAGGGCAGGTGGATGAAAATAACTTGTTATTTTATACCATAGTGATCGTCGATGGTTGATGTGACCGTTAGTGGTTAAATTGACCATTGCTGGTTGGATAGACCATCAACAGTCAAGGTGACCATAAGTGGTTACTATGTGATGGGTCTAGGTTGATAAAAGTCAAATTGATGAGATCAAAAAAGAGAAATTTGGGGAGATTAGTTTGTAATGGGTTGGTTTTGAAATGGAAATAAAGTAATTGATAGACTGAAAATAAATACTTATCTTACCAGAGATTGATCAGATGAATGGTTGAGGTGGCTAGCTCAATGATGGATTCTAACATGATTCTAGTAGAGTAATGATACTTGGCTATCGATCAAGGGGTGACATCAAGTTGGCTCTCTGTTGTGATGGATGGATCACTAGATTGATAAAAGAAGTGACCTACAAAGAAACTTTGGACGTAAAATATAAACTTTGGATCCATCTCCTTTTCACCTCCTACTCATCTCTTCTTATAAGAAAGGAATGAGAAGTGTAACAATATGTTAACAAGGGGTTCAAATTTTTGTCTAATTTTAACTTTGACATGTATGGGTTCATGCATAAACTAAACATTCTAATTATAGAAAAGCAATTCAGAGTGAAGGATCAATTGAGATGGTTCAGATGGTGGAACTTGACCATTAATGATCAAGGTTATTTTCGATGGTTAAGGTGACCATAGAAAGTTAAGGATCAAGGCAAAGTTGGTGTAAAATGTGGGTTAAGTCATTAGGTCAAACTGACTTGGGTTAGGCCTAGTTTGGGATTGAACAATTTAAGATAGACCCAAGGGGGTCTTGAGGTGGTCCAAGGGAATTATGATATTTGGAACCATCATGTGTATATTTCTAGTGTCTACATTTTACCCCTTTTTTTATACATATGGTATCAATGAACTATAAAACAAAAATAGATTGCAGTTCAAAGGTTTGGTTGCCCTGAGTATGGGAGGAGGTGTTCTTACTCAAACTAGGAGTTGATGAGATGAAAGATAATTGGGTATAGGTTTTATAATTGGGTAGGTGATGACAAATTGAGGGAATGATAGATTGGACACTAAAGCACAAGCATGTGCATAAAGTGTGACAAAATCATGATAGCCAAGATCACACATTTATGAGGTTTCCATAGTTGGTAAAAATTTAAGGTCAGTGCTAGAAGGACAAGTGACAAGTGGACTGCATGACTACATTTAGGCATGGTGGTTGGTTTCACTCATAAATTCAAGTCTCCTAAGCAAGGTATATGTTTTCATGGGTATTCAAGGTAGGAATTGCTCCCAAAAAAAACACAAATTGGTCAGGTGTAGTCATGAGTATCCAAGATAGGAAGTGTTCCCACAAAGACACCAATTGGTCGGGTGTATGTAGGGTAGTGCAAGTTCAAAAATTGGTCAATATAGAAATATTTGCCATTATGGTCAAAAGGACCAAACAAAATTCATCACAAAATACACACTATTTGGGTCTAAATAGACCATGAGTTGGTTATTAAGGTAGGAGGAGAAGGTAGTCATCATGGGTGGGTGATTGGTTAGTTTTGACAAAAAAAATTGGGTAAAAAGGTAAAGCTCAAAAGTTAAGCCCATGCCCATCGATGGTTAGGGTTGCAAGAAGTGACCATCAATGATCACCTTGACTATTGATGATTAAGGGTAAACCCTATAGGTTTAGAGGATAAAATAAGTAGGTCCTTTGAACTCATTTAAAAATTTGAATGGTTGAGCTCTAGTTGTCTTAGTATATTAGGCAAAGGTACTAATGATGATGTTTTTAATGGGTGCATTAGATTATTAAGTGGACTGAGTGGACCAGATCAGGTAGATCAATGAGCAAGATGTAACATGGACATGGATAAGGACAAGCAATGGGTCCTAGGATTCCTCCTCGATGATGGTCAAGGAATGAGGCAGGGGTTTCAATGAATTTGTCATTTAGTTGTGGTTTTGTACATGTATGGGAATGGGTTAGATGCTTGGTGGTGTGTTTTTTGGGTAGGGTAGATTAGGTTTGACTTAGGTATTAGGTGTTTTTTGTTTTTTGATAAAATTAGAAAGAAAAAAATGAAATTTGGGAGGGTAGGTAGGTGGGGGGTAGGGTAGGGTAGGGGACAAAGGAAGATTAGTTGGTTGTTAGAATTAGGTGTTTGGTGAAGTTTTGAGGTGGGTAGGGTTTAGTTATTTACATCAATATCACACATAGTGACCATCATTAGTCATCTTGACCATCGATGGTTGATACGCATCGCTAGATTGGCTACCCAACCGTCAGTGGTCATAGTGACTATCAATGATCGACTGCGTAGTAAATTATTTTAATAATTTTGAGTTAAGTTGAGGGTTGAATGTTATAAATATTGGTAAATGGGGTGTCAAGTGTAAAACCTTAGGATTTAGCTAGTGATGGCAGAGGTCAAGGGGATGGTTATGGTCGGTAGATAAGGGGTAAGGGTAAAATAGTTGATGATGAGGGTATAGGGTAATAGGTCATGGTTTAAGTGTTAAGGGTAGATAAGATAGGTTTAAGAGGCTAAGTTAATAGTCAAAATAGTATAAGTAACTAAGTTATTTTATATTGAATGTTTGTAAGCATGGGAGCAAATTCAGATGCATGATCAAGTGTCACACATCTTTGCATAGATTCACCAAGGTATGACTAATGCAAATTGGGCTCACCTAGAGAAGGTGAGCCTTAGAGTAATGAGGCATTATCAACACATGTTGTGTATTAAGGTGATGATCATGGTCCTCATTGAGAGATGGGATTCAACCATGAACACCTTCCTACTACCCACTAGTGAGATGATGATCTTACTAGAGGATGTTCACATGATCACTTAGTTACCCATATGGGGTGACCTAGTTTATCACATAGAGTAGGAGGAGAGAGATGATCTCTTAGAGATGATATATGAAGATGATCATGACTGAGTGATGTAGTACACTAGAGGCTTCAGCTACAATATATTATATCAAAGGGAGAGAGATGATAGGAGGTTATTTACCATGACAATGATGGTCTCATGTTTCATTTTTTATGCATAGATCAGTGGGAGGTTCCTATACTTATTTTTGGGGGTATTGGTCAAGATGCTACTAGGCCACATAGTGTTTGGTTGGGTGCCTATGTTACTTGTGTAGATATACAAGGATTTGTAGGGATTCAGAGCTCATAGGAGGTATGGCATTAGTATGGGGTTTGTTCTACACTATTGGGCCTATGAGCACATTTGAGTGTTAAGGCTAATAGGGCTGCCATGGGTGGGGACTGCCACTAGTTTTATGAGGTGGAGAGGTGACTTTATCATCATAGGTGTAGGAGGAGGGTGCATAACACAAATTGGTTTAGAGGGGTTCTAGGGGCCTAGGTTCTAGGTGATGTGAACTAGAGGCCCTATATCATGTTTTTAAAGGGGGATAGATATAGGAAACACACCTTATCATTATAGAGTTATAGGTGTATCTTTGGTAAGAGAGATGAGGAGGTAGAACTCATCCTATTTGAGATGGTGTAGAGATAGTTTAGCTTGGTATAAGGTATCTCAGGCTTATTTCCCAGATATAGTGAGGAGGATGTAAATATCCTATTACTTGAGCCACATCTAATATAGACCTTATTAGATCATGAGTTGCTAATGTGGTCAATGATAGACAATGCAAGTTTTTTACATGGTTACTCTGCATGGTACTAGGATCTTTATGTGGTAGTAGACTTTGGTGGGGATGATAGTGGTAGGCATCCTATAGATATTAACCCAACTGACAGAGATCAATTGGCATAAGTTCATGGGGTTTCCCTAGATTTACATGCAAGAGTGGTGCTATATGTTACACAGGCACAAGTTGTACCATTATAGGGTTAGTTGGTATCTTTATAGGGTCAGGTGGCTACACTTATAGGTGATAGGGTCCAAGATATAGCTTCACTATCCTTGGCCACCCAAGAGAGAGACTTCTTGAGATAGATGGGAGGAAGATCCACATCACCTATAAGACCACTGGGTACTATTCCTATGGCTTGATATCTAGTCATAATGGAGGAGCTACACAATTATGAAGCTATAGTTCTGAGATGTTGTCAAGATAAGCCCAGATGGGGTGATTATAGAGCTAGTTTGGTAGGTGATTCTAAAGTGGTGATACCAAGTTAGTGGACTACATTTATAGGTGGACAGGTAGGGACCTTGAGAGGAGAGGCATTAGGAGGTAGTGGTGCACCAAGAGACAGTGATACCCCAGGGGCATAGTCATGATATAGGTTATGATATATTATATACTATTGTATATCATTTTGATATTGACATGTGAGCATATGTGGTGAGATGTACATTTTGAGAGAGAGATATGTATATTTTTTTATACATTATGATGTTAGACTCATGATTTATATATATGATCCTTTTTTATTGCTCATGGTTTATGGTGTGATTTAATGTTAATGATATGATGTTTATATTGATCATTGATGATGTTATATTGATTATGTTTATGTTAAGGATATTGGGTACTGATGTAGACTCACTTAACTAGGCATGTGATGGATTTTATTTATGTTAATGGTGATTTTTATGCTAAAATTTAACAAGTATATGTTTCCTTGTTTGGATTTATACATGTGATGATAATGATTGATTTTTTATTGATCATGGATGCTATGATTCTGATATGATGATGGATGTGCTGATGATGTTTGTTTTTTCTTATGGTATATGTTAATATGATGTTATGATTATGGTTACAGTTATTTTTCTTAAAGTAAAACACATAAATTAAGTTGAATAATAACACCAGATGTGAGATAAAGAATATAATCAGGAGACAAATGTCTTAGTGAACATGTCAACTGGTCATGATTGGATAGGAAGAGGGCATGATGCTTCTTCTTTGTTAAGGACTAATACAAAACCAAAGCTGGATTGGCTTAAGGAATATAATCCCTTCAATGCTTCGTAGTAACATTCATTTGTTGGTTAAAATGTGTCTTGATAACATAATGTCAAGTGAGCTCAAAATCCCTTTCTTGATAGTGTATGAAGGGGAAATGAATGAAAATGGAACCTTCTTGTGAGATTAGCATGCCTCTTCTAGAGGTTACCAAAGAGTTCGTATAAATAATTATATGTCATAGAAGATGTAGATTGATCGATGTGGGAATTATATGCATGAGATTCGACATCATATTTCAAAATTATTATGTTTATGAGAGCCAATTATGGCTTTTAATTTTTTTTTGTTTTTGCTTGATAATGGGTCTTTTTATTATTTTGTTGTTACTTGGAGGGTTGAGGTAGATAATTTATGTGGGAATCTTCCAATAAATTACTTTTTATCATAAATTATTTACTCAGCCATCCTTTGAGGGAGTGGTTTAAGTTTATATGCTTTTCTTAATGCCTTTGATAAATGTATTTAAAGGGAGCAGTCCACCTTACTTTGAGAAATTTTGAATATGTTTTCAATAACTATCCTTCAAGGGAGAAGTTTTTGAATGCTAGGAATGACCCATGATTGTATTTGGCATTGATTTTTATTTTTACTTTGTTTGATTTTTCTTGACATATACTTACTTATATAGTCTTAAGGGTTCACCTTTATGAAAGCAAAACTAAAAGCACAAGAAGGTTGATTAGGTGTAAATAGGCTTAGGTGACAATGATCATGGGAATTTATCCTACAAAAAGGGTAGAAATTACCATGAGAATCATGCCATAGGTAGATCTGTGGTACCCATTTTTTAAGATCAGGTCATGATTGTGATGGATAATCACATGATTCAAGTTTAATCAGTTGCCCATAAAATGGGGAGATGAATGTGGTTTGAAAGTAAGGGATGAGATTAAGTTAGACAAAAGGTGAGTTTGATCCTCTTTAATAAAATAAAGGATGTAGATGTGAATCATTGAGTGGCTGAGGTTTTGGGTTTCCCTCAAGAGAGGATAACTAGTAAGCACATGATCTATACTTATGGGTTATGATATAAGGTCCAAGCCAATTGAAATCAAACTTGCCCTGCTTACTTTTCTCCATATTGGTGACATGTTGATTTTATTTTAAGATGAGTTCTTTGATATTGAATTCTCACACTCTAAGGTGTTTTTTATAGACACATTTGATGTGTTATTGATAGACATGAAGATGTGTGAGGGTGACTAAATGATGATCATCAAGTATCTCAAGTTATGCTAAACAATGTTAATGATAATCATCTTCAAAAATAAGATCTTGAAAAGATATGTAAGGAGAAGGAATTTGGACTTTGAAAGTCAAGATAGCCTCTTATCCAAACACAAGAGAGAATGGGGTAGCACCCATAGGGTTTCAAATGCTAGTGTCATATGCCCATAAGGTGAAGAGGATGTGCAAATGCTAATCCTAACCAGATGCATTGACCATTTTAGTGAGCATGTTGTTAAGAGTTTTTTTAGAGGCTTCTATCTGGCCATTCACTTGAGGGTGATAGGGAGATAAGAAGCTTAACATGATATTGAATGCATCACAAAGACCCTAAATTTGTTTGTTTTTAAAATATTTACCATTGTTGATAATTTTGTGAGGAACATTGAAATGATAGATGATGTGATGGTTGATAAAGTTGATATTTTTTTTGGTTTTGGTTGAGATAAGAGGAATAGACTCTACCAATTTGGTAAAACATTTGATCACAGTGATGATAGAATGATGGTGCGATAAATAATGGGGGTTGATTTCACCAATAAGGTCTAGACCCCATTGTGAGAAGGGCCAAAAATTAATGGATATGCAAAGACTATGGCTAGGTGTGTTATGAAAATTGGCATGTTGTTGACACTTAGCATAGTTTTTCACATAATCATAATAGTATTGGTTAAGGTTAGTCCAATAATATCCAAGGTGAAGGATGTGTTTAGCCACGGCGAGGCCACTAAAGTGTCTCCCACATATCTGATCATGTATTTCCTTGATAGCATGAAAGGCTTCATGACTGTGTATGCAATGGAAGACGAGACCATCAAAGACACATTTTTAAATAATTACCCCCATAATGGTATAACATGAGGTACTCTAGATAAACTCTCTTTGAGCATTCATGGAAATACCAAAAGGAATGATGGCAAGGTTGAGATAGTCAAATGTCTATTGGTACCAAAGATTAGGTTAGGTCTACTTCACATTGAAGATAATGGGAGAGTATATTTTTCCATAAAAAGGTTGGGTAAATCTATGGATAATAAAAAATACCTTAGAATCAAAGGGTGCAGAGGGGATCTAAGAAGTGAGGGAAGTCATGGTGTCAACAAACTTATTACTAGATCATAGGGTGGAGTGGATATGGTAGTGTTCATATGATGTTAAGAGTTCATCTAATAGTTGTTTGTACTATTGAAAAACATCATTATTACACTATTAAGAGCCATTGATTTGATTTTCCACAAGTTAGGAGTCACCAAAAATATTGATCATTTTGACTCCCAAGGCTAAATTAGTTTAAAGGCTTATGACTAGGGCTTCGTACTCAACCATATTATTGGTACATTTGAAATCTAGCTTGAAAGACAAATGAAGAGGTTCATCATTAAAGAGAATAAGGACGATGTTATCTCCCCCACCATGTTGACACTTTGATCCATCAAATAACATGGTGACTTACTAGGTGAAGTCTGCTTAAGAGTGGGTCATAATGGACTCATTAGGGAACTCAAGAGGAGGAGGTTAGTTATCTGTTAATGGTGCTTTTGCCAGTTGGTTGGTAATGTCTTGCCTTTTAATTTACTTTTAATGAATAAATTCAAGGTCAAACTCAGCTAAAAGCATGAGCCACTTGGCCATACATTGGTTTTGGTATGGCTTGGAGTGCGTATACTTGAGTGGGTTGGTATTGGTTATGACATAAGTTTTATGGTTAAGCAAGTCGTGGTAAAGTTTGGTGGCTACAAATACCAAGGCTAGGAAAATTTTATTGGTATGGGTGTGCCAAGTTTCATACTCTACAAGAATGTGGATGATGTAGTAGATGGATTTCTCTCTATGTTGTTTATCCCAATGTGCAGGCATTGCCCCTAGGGAGTAGTCAATGGTGGAGATATAAAGGTATAAATATTGATCATCCTTGGGAGGTGTGAGAATAAGTGGAGATAAAAGGTACTATTTGAGTGAATTAAATACCTTTTGATAGTCATTATTCCACTTAAAATATACATCCTTCTTTAGAAGATGGTGGAAGGGTTGGCATCGGTCCTAGATCTGAGAGATAAAGTGATGAATGGATTGGAGCTTCCCTTGCAAACTCAATATTTACTTGAGGTTGATTAGAAAAATCATGTCAAGGATTGCTTTGATTTTGGTAGGATTAACTTTGATTCCCCAAAGGGAGATAATAAAGCTAAGGAGATTTCCTGAAAAGACCCCAAACATGCACTTCTTGGGGTTAAGCTAGACATGGTAATGGATGATTTTCTCAAAGATAATTTTGAGAATGGACAAATGATCCTTACAAGATTTAGATTTCCCAAGGAGGTCATCCATATATTCTTCTACAATCTTGTGGATAAGGTCATAGAAGATATAAGTCATGGCATGTTGGTAGGTTTCACTAGCATTCTTTGGTCCAAAAGGCATGACTTTATAGCATATGTTCCCCCATGGGGTGATGAAGGCAGTTTTGTGCTGATCTTCAAGAGCAATTAGGAACTGATTATAATGGAAGAATCCATCCATGAGAGATAACATCTCATGGTCAGTTATAATATCAACTAGTTGGAGGCAAGGTTGAGGTCATGAAAGTCCACACAAATGTGTAGTCCCCCTATGGATTTGGTGATAGGCATGACATTCAAGACCCATTAGGGATAGTCAATGGGCTGAATGAAATCGATAGATAAGAGATGCTAAAACTCTTTTTTGATGAGAATGGCTATGTAAGGGTGATTTCATAAAAGTTTCTACTTAACAAGATTAGGATCATAGTTGGTGATGATGTTATGGGTGGCAATGGTGGGTTCAATTCCAAGCATGTCAACATATGACCAAGTGAAGGTTATGCTATGGTCTTGCAGGAAAGAGGGGAAGTCTTGAAGTTTATAAAAATTTAGTGATTGGATAATTTTGATAATGCAAGATTTGTCTGAAGAGCCAAGTTAATATCTATGATGGATTTATTTAACATGGTTGATGTCTTAGGAGGAAGGGATTTGTGGATGGAAGAATCTATTGCACCTAGATAGGTGAGAATGGAGTCATCATCTTGACACTTAATTGTATTAATGGTAGGAAAGTTATATCCTATCATATCAGGATGGATCATAAAGATGGTTATGGTTACCCCTTCCTTTTGATAAGTCAGGGGTCTGAGGCTGATCATGCTAATGAAGAAAAAGTTAGGTGAGATGATGTCATCATCTGCACACTCATGTGGAGAAAGGGTTGGTGAGGAAGGGATGTCTTCCTCAACAATCATGATGGTAAGGTGGTTTAGCTTTCCTCTTATTGGGTAGAATTAAACTAAGGTCATGTTTCATATGAGGATTTTTTATCTCAATTGAAATTAGCTCATGTGGGTTGTCCTCATATCATCTAAGACCAAAGCCTTTCCAAGCACACCTATGGAGGTATGTCTTGGCAAAGTCTGGGTTATCCAAATAGGAGAAGCTAGAGGTGAATGGTTAAGGGGAAGAGGAAGTGGTAGAAGCATCAAGTGGTTTTTCAAGTCCCCCATAGATGAAATGGGTTTGATAATCTGAAGGTCTGATGGGAATAATGGCTCTAATGTTGGGTTCATAACCAAGTTGGTGGTTAAGTTTCTCATACTCTTAGGGAGTAGGGAAAGCATTAAGGGTGAGGAGGTGATATTCTCCTAGTGAAAGACATTATAATGTGGATTCCAAGTGGTCAATGGTAGGGATTTGATTTGAGGGGATTGGTGAGCTAGTATATGCCTTATCAGTAGAACAAGATATGGGTCCTTCATGGTTGAGGGTTTATCTTAGGTTGATGAGGGTGTATTAGATGGAGGTATTAGGATGCAATTGGGTCGATAAGTCATGTTTCATGAAAAAAAGGGACTTGGGTTAGCTTGTATAGTGACAACTTGGCCTTCATGCTCAAATTTTATTGAACAATGAAGGGTATAGGGTACACAACCCATGGAGCAGATCCAAGGTTGTCCCAACAAAACATTATACTATAATTCACCTTCCAATACATAGAATAGCTTTGGGAGTGTGTGAGGTCCTAAATGAATATGAAGGACAATAGTTCCCAAATTAGTATCCATGGTGTCATTACAAGATCAGAGGATGGCCAAGGTTTTGGATATGACATTATTCGGTAATTTGAGTTGATCATAGGCATGGGAATAGATGATATTAATTTTGGATCCTCCATCAATCATAACCCATTTGATATGGGTTTGGTTAATGTTGACAATGATGAAAAGAGGGGGATATGGGTCATCAAGTTAGATAAAAGGTATTTTTAAATACTTAAAGGTGATAAGGTTGAAAATTTGGAGAGTGCCAACAAAGGTTTACAAAGGTTGAGGGTCCTCAAGTTAGACCTTTTATTGATTATAATGCCTCTATAATTGTTTGGTGATGATGAATAAAGGTAGAAATCAACTCGTATAATATTTATTAGGATCTAGTGAAGTTTGATAACCACTCTCTTGATTGATTCAGAGGGGTTGGATTAGGAGGTACCCAAGATAGATACTTTAGGTTTGGCTAAAGGTGAAGGTGCTTGATTTTGACTTGGTTGGGGCGTGGAAGATGGGTATGTCCATGGGATGGACACTTTAGCCTTCCCCTTATCTTTTTGATGAGCATGTGATCACATAACCATATGGATAGTATGGATAGAGGGAAGAGTTAGGGTAAGAGATTGGTTTGGTTCCCCATCACTCTAAGGTGAAATTGGGGGAGTAAGTAGGCATTGGGAAACAACTATCAGTTGTTGGATTAGTAGAAGGCTCATGGGAGGTTCATTTGTTAATAGATCATCCTTATCATAGAGTCAATAGATTATGGTTTGGAGAGTTTTGAAGTTCTCCATGTCATGCCTTGGTGTTTTATGATAGGATCATACTTGGAGGTCATTATACTAGACTAATTTTAGACTAAGAGGGTCAAATGACCTGATATAAGGTAAGGTCAAACAAGAATCTTGCAATAACCTTTGTAAAATAGTCAAGTGGGATTCAGCTAAAGGTGGGAAAGGTTTAGAGGTTTTGGCCTCAGTTGGTGGGATGTAAGTATTTTTAAAGGTAGGCTTGGTGATTGAAGGTTTGGGTAAGGTGGTGTTCTTAGTTGATGGTTTTGGTTTTGGTAAGGTATAAGTTGATAAATCAGAGGTAGGAGGTTTTAGGTAGGTAGTTTGGTTATTGATGGCTCGACGAAGATGGGTGTGTTAGAAAATAAGTGTGCTAGTGTAACTAACAATGGTGGTTGGGTTATGATTGAGATAGTCATATTCCTAATCAAAGTGGAGGGATGAGGCCTCAAGTTAGAGGGTAATGTTGAGGGAGGTATAAGTTTACCCCTTTGGCCTTTTGGTGGCTTTACCTCTTTGGTTAATTTAGTTTGGTGCTTGGTTGGTGGGTCTGGTGAGGTGAGCTCCAATTTCAAGGATATGTGATTAAGGCTCTACATGGGGAAGATGCCAAGGTTTTGGGTTGGTTTGGTTGAAGTGATATAGGATGATTTTGTTATGTGGGATTTGGTTACTTTGGATGGTTGAGAAATGGCTGGGTGGGTAGAGGATTTTATTGGTTTGGTTGATAAGATAGGGGTTTGGATAATAGAAGTGGTGGGTTGGTTTACCAAAGGTGTGGCTAGAGGTTCTTATTTAGTGATGTAAGCGAGCCCCAATTGTTTCCAAAAGGTGGATTGATCCACATCAGGTTTGGAGATAAATTTTAATCTCTAAACTAGTCTAGAGAATGGTTTATAGACCGGTCTTGTTCCCTGGGTAGTGGACTTTAAAGATAAGCCCATAGGTTGAGAAAGGGGAATGGTAACCTCATCCTTTTCCTCAATCAAAGGATGTAAAGTTTATATGGGTGACTCCTCTATAGCAGGTGTATGTGTGGTGTTTTTTTCCTTGGGAATGATCTCCAAAGGGGAAGTAAATTTTTTGGTAGTTGGTGTAGAAGGTAAAGTGGTGATGGTTGCTTGTTCAGTTATGTCAGTTGAAGGAGAGGTTGATAACTCCTTTACCTCAATAAGTAAAGGAAAGGAAAATTTCACTCCCTCGGTTTGGGTTTATAAATGAGGAGAAGGTAACTCTACTACTCAATAAGTGGAGAGGGCAAAGAATAAATAGATTGGGTGGTAGGTTCTTCAGCAATGACCATGTCAAGAACCATATTGATGGTATGGGCATCATGAGAACACTTAGATTTGTTTATCTCATTTTTTTAGGTGCATGATTGGTAAAAAGTTGTCTAAAAATGTCAAGGGCTTGGTTTGGAGGTGCATTGAGGTTATCCAACACAAGCTCCCCCTTGTTAATGAGGGTTTAGACAATGTTTTAAAAGGTATTACACCTACAAACATCATGTCACACTACCCATTGGAAAACACATTGATGAGCCCAAAATATGGCTCATTATTGACATGGAATTTCCTTCATTTCATCTCTCTAAGGATATAATCTTATGAAAATCATAGACCTTCAACTAACTATTACATCAATAATAGCTACTTTATCTCATTTATGTCCAACCAAAGGTTGAGTTACCATTTTGTCATTTATACCTAACAAGTAGCATGTTTAGTGTTTTGGTTTTGAAGAATACATATAAAGGATGACAAAAATAGCATTTTGGATAAGTTCTAATTTTGGCCTCAGTTTCTTGAAGCTATGGACTCAACCAATCTAGGATTTATAGACTCTACCAGTCCAAGATATATGGACTCTACTAGTCTAAAATCTATAGACTCTGTAGATCCAAAATATGAGAAGCAAAAGAGTTTGTAGATGATTCGAAGAGGAAGATTACTCCAGCTAGAATCACATCAACAAAATACTTGCCTCCTATTTTGAAGGATTCAATCTTGATATATTTTGTATATATTTAGACCTTAAAAATGTTATAGGGATAGTATAATTGTCTTATCGAGACAAATAGATTTTTAAGATCTTGATCAATCCAAATATCCTATTTTGAGGATGAATGGATTGACTAAGAAGTCTTATTTTCCTACATACTATTTTTAATCTAATTGTATTAGCATAAATAGGTAAATTTTTTATCTGAAAAGAAGATGAATAACTATTACACTCAAAATTTTGGATATAATGTAAATGTTTCAGGTTTTTATTAATTAATGCCATATCATTCTAGCTTTCAGTACTAAGTAAAATTCATTCCTAACTCTAAGAAGAGCAAGGGTCCACTCTCCTTGGAACCTAGAATTTTATCACGGTATTTATATTTACGTTGAATTAATTTTGCATTAATAGATAATTAGAATATCTTAAATACTTTCAAATATTAGTAATTCAAATTCAAAGATTTAAATTCTAATAGCTATCTTCTTTTATAACAAGTGTGACTTAGTCTTAGTGTTTATTTTGATTTACTACACAGGATTTAGTTAGCTTAGAATTATCTCTCCAACTGTGTGTTTACATTTCCATGCAAGTGTGAATTAGATAGATTCACATTTCCAAACAAGTGTGAATTAGATAGATTTACATTTCCATGAAAGTGTGACTTAGATAGATATACATTTTCAAGCAAGTGTGAAGTAGATTAAGGGTGCTTTAATTTCAAGTAAAGGATTGAATTAGTTAGTGCAATGGTTATTCTCTTCTTTTAGGAATTGTTTGAAGAAATTATCTTAGGAGAATTCTTTCATTGGTAAAGGTTACATTATAATCATCAAAATCCCCCTAAGATCAACTTATAGATCTACCACCATAAACCTTATTGTAGATAGCTTTGGACACTGACCCTAGTTTAATAGACATCAATCTAAAAGATTGATTAAATGAAGGGTTAAACGACACTCATCATTGTTGGTGCCATTATCAGGGATATTATTAGGTGTTATTAAGGTAAACCTTATTGATCTATAGTACAAAAAAATCAAAAAAAGAGCAATCAATTGATGTTTTGTCCCAGAGATTCTAAAGGAAGGTTTATCCCTAAATACCCTCCAAAATAAAAAGCTGAAAGCTCTACTTCATAACTCTAAGAAGGAAGTCCTTCATCATAATTAGTTGAGATCCTTGAACAAGCTATTAAAGCACATCTTCAATATCCTCTTGAAATATTATTTGGGACTAAAGCATTGTCTCAACCAAGTGCTATAGTAAAAATTCACCTAGAACATCCATTTTCAAGAAGAGAGTATTTAAAGTTTGCAAAGTATTTAGAAGAATCATTTGAATAAGCCATCACTAAAGAGAGTTTTGAATAATTTGAACAATCTTCAACCAACATTCATTGGGAAGTTAATCCACATTTTGAAGAACCATCAAAAGAAGAAGAAGACATGGCTCAACAATAAAACTAGCAAGTTACAGTACTAAGGAAGACTTTTTCCTTTCCCATTATTTTAGATCATAATGATTAAACTTTTATGAAAAACATTTCTCCTACTAATTTGCCAAATTTTTGGGGAAAACATATAGAAAACCATGACCAGTTTTTGTTTGAATTTAAGGTACTTTATCAAACCTATGACTATACAATAAATAATAAGAAACTAAAATCATTTTCATCTACACTCAAATATGTAACCATGAGATGGTTCATGGGCCTACCAAGTAACTCCATTCACACATGGGACAAATTGGAAACTATATTTCTAAACAAGTATCAATATTATTGTAGGGTATGGGAAAGTAAGGAAGATTTTTTAAAAATCAAATAGAATGATGATGAATCCTTGGAAGACTATCTAGATAAATTTATATTTGTTCACAAATGGAGTAATTACCCACTCACTGAGCAAGTCCTAAAACTTGTTTTCCTCAGAGGATTAGATGAAAAAACTAGAGATGCATTAAATCTAATAGGAGGAGAGATAAATAAATTGGCCTTTCATTAGATTTTATAACTCTGTACTAACTACCCTGAGATAAAACCAAGGATTAGTAGAACAAGACTAGGGAAATCTAATGAAATGGGTAAATTGATGGAAGAATTTGCTAATCTAAAGACAAAGATTTTGGTCACACTCAATACTACATTGGATGGCCTTCAAGCTAAATACAATACAACAAAACCATTGGCAATATATTATCCTAAGTGTAGGTTGAAACATGCCCTTAGAGACTGTCCTTTAGATAAAACAAATATTTCATCTTGGGGAATATGTGAAGGAAAAGATCATGACACAGATCATTGTACTTATCTATCCACTTTGAAAACTCAAATGAAATCAAATGTTCAACCCAGTGAAGAGCTAAAATATATTCAGAGGTAGAGATTCTTTCCACAAAACTAGCACCAAGAATAATTTACTTTTAGAAATATAGGTAACCCTTGGACATCATTGTGGAATGTTATAATGCCTCCATCCATGTGGGAACAATCACAAATTCCATCAAATCAAATGCCATGGCAAGGACAATAATGGACACCACCTTAACCATGGATGATACCACCTCAACTGTGGATGATGCCACAATAGTCATGGGTGCCCCAACAATAGTCACATACATAATGGAATCCTAATCCATAATAAAATAAACCAAGAAGACCACCACAGTAGGAAATTATAATGCCACCCCCTATTTTCCAACATCTAGAACAAGTTAATCAACCCCTAATGCCTTCACAACCAATATCCAATCCAAATAATAAGAAACCACCACTTGTTTATGCTATTGAAGAAGATGGCACAATGAATGTAAGAGCAATTGACTACTCTGATATTTAGTTAAGATCAGGGAAAACTATAAAGGAACCACTAATTCTCATTTCTAAAATACCAAATAAAAATGAAGAAACAAAACAATATCAACTAAACAACAAAGAAATCAAAAGTAAGGAAAACTTTTATAAACAAAAGGGAAATGTTTCTATACCAATAGTTACTTTCCTTGAGAGATTAACATAAATTAAAACCAAAGAAGAATTAGATTTGATCCATGAGTTTCAAAAGATGAGTATTGAGGTACCCCTACTATAAGATATTAGGAATATTCTTGAATTGAATAAAATCATTAAGAATTTGTGTCAAAACACCTAGAAGAAAGAAATAGTATCCAAAAACCATATATGTTGATGGTAATCTTGTTGATTTTTAGTAGGAAAAGTTTTAATACCCATGTATGTAGACCCAGGTAGTCCTATCATAACAGTGACAATAAGAGGAAAGGAAATTCCAAATGTTCTAGTGGATTTAGGGGTAGTATCAATATCACAACAATTGATACTCTCCAAACACTATCCTTAATAGGAATGCAACCTACCACTACTATCCTTTAAATGTAAAATAAATCTATGGCTAAACCAAAAGGAACTATAGAGAAAGTTATAGTACTTGTTGAATCTTGGGAGTATCCAGTTGACTTTATGGTGCTCCAGTCGAAAACCAATAATTTAGGTTATCCCCTAATCCTAAGAAGACTATGACTAGTTACTATGGCAGCATTAATTTATTTTAGGTTAGGAGACATGACCATTTCCAATGGTTTATAATCCAAAAATATTTCTATGTACCTCCTACAAAATCATCAATCAACCACATAAAAAAACTTTGGGTGGATAAGCCAGATAATATAACAAATGACTTTTCATCTTTGGCTAAAATTACAGTTAAAGAGCATCTAAAATAATTGAATGAATAAGTAATCCAAGATTATGAATAACATGACCATTTAGCAAAAATATTTTCTAGTCTAGAATCTATGAACTTTTCCAGTCTATAATCTATGAACTTTGCCAGTCTATAATCTATGCACTTAACTAGTCTATAATCTATGAACTTAGCCAGTCCAGAATCTATGGACTCTCTAGACTTTCCTGGGACATATTCTCTCAACCATTATTTTTATTATTCATCATATGATCATAGGTTGATACAAATAAATATTTGGAATTGATCAGAAACATAACAGACCTATTTCTTGAGTGCATTCAATTGCCCATTAGCAAGAGCTATTCCTCTTAGAAAAGGATTTGTTGAAAACATAACTACATTTCATATGCTACTTCCTCATCCATGTCCTTTGAATTCATTCATTAGTGAATTTAATCAAGTTAAACCTAATCATCCAGGTACTAAACCTCTCATGGTGTTACCAGGAAAATTCTTGAACGTCAATAATTGGCTGACAAATGATGAAGAGGATCAAATTTTTGAAGTATTAGAACAACACACCAAGGATATTACCCTAGATTACACTAATATAAATTGAATTCACCTAAGTGTATATACACATCATATCTACATAGAATCAATAAAACTAGTAAGATAGCCACATAAAAAAATAATTCTAGCATTGAAAGACAATCAAAATAGAAATTAAAAAATTACTAGATGTAGGATTTATTTACCCCATTTTAAATAGCCAATGGGTTTTACCATTGGTGATTATACTTAAAATAATGATAAATGGTGTGTATTTGTAGATTATAGAGAATTGAACAAAGCCACTTTAACAGATTATTTTCTATTGCCTTTCATTAACCAAGTTCTAGATAATTTGTCAAGGAAAAATATTTCTCTTTTCTAGATGGGTTTAGTGGATATAACGAAATAATGGTAGTATTTGAAGATCAAGATAAAATGATATTCACTTGTCCTTGGGAAAACTTTGCCTATCGATTAATTCCATTTGGAATTTACAATGCTCCTGTAACCTTTCAAAGAGTAGTCCTAGTAATATTTTATGACCTCATTAATGACTGTGTAGAGGTTTACATGGATGATTTCACTATCCATGGATAAACCTATAAAGAAGATTTTACTAATTTAGAAAGAGTTTTGACAAGATGTGAGGAACATCAATTATTATTAAGTCATGAAAAATGCTTGTTAATGATGGATCAAAGAATAGTGCTTAGACATCACAT
This sequence comes from Torreya grandis, assembly GCA_037957365.1. Classification (NCBI taxonomy): domain Eukaryota; kingdom Viridiplantae; phylum Streptophyta; class Pinopsida; order Cupressales; family Taxaceae; genus Torreya; species Torreya grandis. Next base: position 538,663 of record JARHVA010007830.1, read on the forward strand.
TTCTGTAAGAGGCCTTCAGGTAGATCCCAATAAAGTTGAGATAATATATAATATGCCCATTCCACATACACAAATAGAGGTTAAAAGTTTCTTAAGACATGTTGGTCATTATAAATGCTTTATAGAAAACCTAAGTAAAATAGTTGCTCCTATGTTTGATTTGATCACAAAGGATAATGAGTTTGTATGGAGTGTTGATTACCAACAAGCTTTTGAAACAATTAAAACCAAGCTTAGTATTGCCTCAATATTAAGAGGACCAGATTGGACATAATTTTTTCATATATATACAGATGCTTCCAACATAGAAATGGGTGTAGTCCTAGGTCAAAAATATGAGAATGATCACATGCATGCTATCCATTATATTAACAAAAATATGACATCTACTGAGAAAAACTACACCATAACTAAAAAAGAGTTCCTTATTTTAGTATACACAATAAATAAATTCTAATACTATATAATAGTCTATAAGGTGTTTATATATGTAGACCATTTAGTTATTAGATACCTTACCAATAAAATAATAGTGGGAGGAAGGATTATTAGATGGTTGTTGCTTTTATAGGAATTTGATATAACTATTACAGATAAACTAGGAAAATTTAATGTGGTTACTGATTTCTTGTCCAAAATTGACACTTTAGGTGAAGAAGAACTAGTGGAGGATAATTTTCTAGATGAACAACTATTTGTTGTTTTAGTATAATCTTCATGGTTTGCTAATATAGCTAATTACCTTGCTACAGGGAAGTTTCCTCTATATTTTTCAAGAAAGGAAAGAAAATGTTTAATTAGAGAAAGATCTTCTTTTAAATGGATTAATGGAATATTATTTAAATTCAGACCTGATCATGTGTTTCATATGTGTGTAACCAATAATGAAGCCTATGGCATTATTAGAGCTTATCATGATGAATCAAGAGGAGGACATTACTCAACTCAAAGGACTATACACAAAATCTTAGGAGTAGGCTACTACTAGCCTTTCCTTCATAGACAAATAAAAAGATATGTCAAACAATGTGATGCATGTCAAAGAATGGGACAACCCACCTTTTTAGCTGAGATGCCTCTCCATGCTCATCTAGTTTTAGAACCATTTGAGAAATGGGGAATTGAGTTTGTAGTACTTATGGATCCCCCATCCATGGGAAATGAATATCTATTAGTCTGCATAGACTATATAACCAAATGGGTAGATGTTGAAGTTTTAACACATGCTCGAGAAGAAGTTGTAGTAGATTTGCTATATTTCATAATTATGTAGAGATTTCGTGCTCTAAGGGAGATAGTCTTAGACTAAGAACCCTAGTTCATGTAAAACATGATAAATTACTTCATGGAAGTATATCAAGTGTAGCAGAGGAAGTCTTCTCCATATCACCCATAAGATAATGGACAATTTGAAGTCACCAATAAATAATTGGAAACCATTATGACCAAGATTGTTAGTACCAATAGAAAATATTGGGTAGATAAAGTACCAAAAGTAGTTTGGGCTTATAATACCACCTAGAAAACAAATACTAGTTTCTCTCCTTACAAGCTAGTTTATGGTAAGAGACCCTTATTCTCTATTGAATTTGAATTACAAACATTGAAAATAAAATTAGAAGTGGGAATTGAATTGGAAAAAGTACAGAAGGAGAGACTCATGAAACTCAATAAACTTGATGAAATGAGAATTGAAGTAATACAAAGGATTGAATTAATGCCAAATTAGAGGAAACTTTGGTATGACTCACACATCAAACAACAAATATTTTAGAAAGGAGATTGGGCATTATTGTTTGACTCAAAATTTCAACAATTCAAAGGTAAACTATAAATAAGGTGGTTAGGACCATATAAAATAGAGGAAGTCTTTGAAAATAGTATTGTCAAGTTGATGCCCATTGATGACAATAGAATGACTCTTCTGGTCAATGGGCATATACTGAAACTTTGTCAAAAACCTCTCAGTAAATATGAATTTGTACATAAAATGAAAAGTGAAATAGATTTCTTGGTGGAATTAGTTTCCTCCAGGGAACTTTTTATTTAATGATTGCTCTCTATTTGAATAAAAAATAATAAATAAATAAATTCAATAGTAAAAATCCTTTCAAGGATGTTATTGATAATGCATAGCTGAAAAACTAGCTTGATGGCTGGTTATGCATTACTAAAAAGGACCTTGACTAGAAAACTAGTAATGGCTAGTCAAGGGGTAAAAAATAAAAAAAAACAATTTGATCATGCAATCTTGATTGATTTCCTCATGCAATGAAACTTCAAATTGTTATTTTGAATTATACTAACTAATTTATGTAAACTTACTTGTACAAGACAAATGGCAAGAGAAGAACAAGATCTGAGGTAAGAATAAATGAGTTATAAGTTTTATTTATTCATGTCCATAATTAGATAATCATTTATCCCCTAAAAGAGAGGAATAATCATAGCATACAAAAGAAAGGGATAAGGAAACACATGTCATAATGGATACATGTATCCAATATAATTAATTACATCATTATCATTCTGATGGGACATTATGAAATCATTTCATAAAAATCCCAAAATAAAAGGGCTTCTAATTATTATTGATTAGACATAAAAAAATACCTACGGTGGTGGAAACAGTAACGGTTCCATCCACATGAGCAATAAAACTATCATCATGCCACACCATCATTCAAACAAACATAATTATGTTCATTCCACCTTATCAATTAGTAATCTCACTTTGTAGATATTGATTAAAGCCTAATATCATGAAAAATAATGATTATACTCTCACCAAATCATATTGAGTTAAATTTATACACATAACATGCCCATAGAAGTTACTAGTCTCTATAAAGTACATCAAAAACTTTTCTCTACGAATTCCAAAGGAAAATCGTGAAAACCTTGGTTCAATTTGGAAAATTTCTCCACAATTAGTGACAATTTGGAAGGAATGGGGTAAAACACAAGGTCAAAACCAAAAAAGGCAACCAAATTCCTCAATGATAGGGCTTTTGTTGTAGTGTTTGAGGTGAATGGTTGGTTATTGTTCATCCAAAAATTCCAAGGCTTCTATGAGACACTGCTAAGAGAATTCATGAAATACCTTACTCCTAATTTTTCTATTATTGAGGGAGTAGTTATTCTTGTGTCTAGTCAAACTATTAGTGAAATCATAGAAATCCCAAATCAAGGAATGAAAGTCACAGGAAAAATTGCATTTAATGACCTGATTGCTTAATTCAATGGCAATAAATGGACTAGAGTTACATGTTTGATTAAATTAAAAAGGAAAGCTAAGGGGATCTATAGAGATTCACTTCCAGAATAATGGCAATCTATAGCATAATGGGTAATTAAGTATATCACATGTGAGAGGCAATGTAGTCCTTTGGGAGGAGAAGCTATAAAAATTTTAATACATCTTAAGCATGGAAGGGAAAATCCCCAATGTAAAATTAACCTTCCATGTTTCTTGTATGGTCACCTCCAAGTGATGACCATAACCCCTAATACTTCCCCTAGGCATCATGGCCTCATTCACCTTATTATTTAGCACCATTTATTACAAGGGAAAAAGGTGTGGGAAACCTTTGAAAATAGGGTCAGTAGATAAATTCTAGCCCTACCTATTCAGGGAGAAGCTAGAACATCAGGTTCAATCTAGTCATAAAAGCAATTTCTTACAACTGTTATGGCTACCAAGAAACTAAGATCAAGGAAAAAACCAAAACAACCTACAATTGTAAATAAAAATCATCCCTCTTCATGAAGGGTTACTGATCTAAAGTTTCTCAAACCCTCATTTTTTTAAATCCTCCACAAGAACCTCAGGAATCGATTGAGAAACCAATCCTCTACTCAGCAATAAAGAAATTAAAAATAAACACCGTTGTCTCGATAGGACCTGAGAAGGGCTTGAATACTACAAGAGAAGAAGGATCAAATGTGGCCCTCAGGACTAAAATAAGAAGAAGATCAATTCTTTTGGATGAATATGAACAAGATGCAATCCATACATTGGATAGCCTTTAATATCTATCTCAGCCTTCTAGAACAATAGAATAATAAAGAAAACGAAAATCCTATATAAGTTCTTGTAAAGGAACCTACTAAGAGATCTACCATGCAACAATTAGAGGAATAAGAAATCGCTCCAATAAGGGAACCAAAATCTAAACAAGGTAATTCAATAGGAGATTCATCTGGTCCCAAGGATCCTATCATGCAGCTAACCATAGAAATTTCTAAAGCCCAAAATTTGATTCAACAAAAAGTATTAGATATTAAAAATCTACCCATCCAACTACAGAGTAAGGATTAGCTCAACTCTATGTTAGTACAAAAATTAGAAACAACATATTTGAATTTTGCTTTCAAAGTTAATAAATTGGAAGAAACTATAGAACAAAAAGAGGTATAAGAAGTCAATACAGACATATGTAAAGAGTCTTGAGAAAGAAAATAGAAAATTAAAATAGAAACTGTTAAATTTTTCTTAAACATTTTTTGTTAAGGATAGTCAACCTACCTCTTCTCTACAAACATTTGTTGGTCAAGGATTTTAGACCACTTATCTATATATTCCTCCATTATAAATGCTAAATCAAGATCAAGAGGAATATCAATCAATCAAACAAAAGAATGAATTTTTAGTCATTACCAATAAGATATTGGAGAATGAAAAATAAATATTAGAAACTAAAACTTAGTCTTTGGTGGAAGACTTGAAAAATACTTAAAAATTAGGAGAGATTATTTTGGCTTGTAGAATTTTAACTCCTACATATAGTTTGTTCCTATTTAAACAATTCTATAGATGGAAAATTCTTAGGATATCCTTCCATCTTCCTTATAAGATTTTTTATCCATCTACATTTTTGGAAATATTTTACAGTTATGGGTTTGATACTCAGGATCTCCTCTATGAATTTTATTTGCATGATTTGATAAGAGGAGATCATGAACATGATAAATTTTTGATAAATTTACATGTAGGAGAAGTTCAATTGAGAGAACTTCATTTCACTTTCAAGAATTAGTTGGCATGGAAAAATATATTTGAAGAATATACAGATCATACTAAAACTAGAGGGTTATGATCAGACCAGCCTTCTCCATTTTGATATTGACTGACCACAATTTCAAGCGAGCTTGTTTAAATACTATCATCAAAAATCACTATTTGGAAGCTTTGTATAATTGTATTGTTTCATTTTACCTATTTGTAAGATAAATCTTTGATTCAGTTATTGCTGCTAGTGTGAAAAGATGGGACCAATTATTATTATCTCTCAAAAGATGATAAGTTATGTCTCCTAACAATCTAAGGTGGATTAGAAGAAGATATGAAGCAATTCTTGAAGAAATTATATAAGTAATAAACTCTGGAGGAGAGCAAACATGGATTGGAATGAGGTATAGATCTCCATTGTTTATCATACCAGTTTCTAGATGACAGAATTGGGCACCATAATCTGAAGAAGAGTTTAACATATAGAAAAGAATGATTCACATATATAAAGGATTTACAAGCAATACATATCAACATATCAAATATGAATTTGATGAATATGATCTTAGCAAGGGCATGGAAAATAGGCCAAGAACCAATAAAGCTATCTAAATTTTTGCACTGAGACTTGCAAAAGGTAAAGTTTGGGGGAGATGATGAGCCCAAAATATGGCTCATTATTGACATGGAATTTCCTTCATTTCATCTCTCTAAGGATATAATCTTATATAAATCATAGACCTTTAGCTAACTATTACATGGAAAATAGCTACTTTATCTCATTTATGTCAAACAAAAGGTTGAATTACCATTTTGTCATTTATACGTAATAAGTAGCATGTTTGAGTGTTTTGGTTTTGAAGAATACACAATAAGGATGGTAGAAATAACATTTTGAAGAAGTTCTAATTTTGACCTTAGTTTATCGAAGCTATGGACTCAACTAGTTTAGGATTTATGGACTCAGCCAATCCAGGATCTACAAACTCTATAGATCCAAAATCTAAGAAGCAAAAGAGTTTATAGATGATCCAAAGAGAAAGATTACTCCAGCTAGAATCACATCAATGAAATACTTGCCTCCTATTTTGAAGGATTCAATCTTGATATATTTTGTATATATTTAGACCTTAAAAGTATTATAGGGATAATATAATTGTCTTATCAATATAAATAGATATTTAGGATCTTGATCAATCCAAATCTTCTATTTTGAGGATGAATGGATTGACTAAGAAGTCCTCTTTTCCTACATTCTATTTTTAGTCTGATTGTATTAGCATAAATATGTAAATCTTTTGTCTGAAAAGAAGATGAATAACTATTACACTCAAAATTTTGAATATAATGTAAATGTTCCAACTTTTTATTAATTAATGCAATATCATTCTAGTTTTTAATACTGAGTAAACTTCATTCTTGACTCTAATAAGAGCAAGGGACCACTCTCCTTGGAACCAAGAATTTATGTATGATATTTGTAATTATGTTGAATTAATTTTGCATTACTAGATAATCAAAATATCTTAAATACTTTAAAATATTAGTAATTCAAATTCAAATATCTACATTCTAATAGCTATCTTCTTTTAGAACAAGTTTGACTTAATCTTAGTGTTTCTTTTGATTTACTGCACAAGATTTAGTTAGCATAGAATTATCTCTCTAGTTGAGTGTTTGAATTTCCATGCAAGTGTGAATTAGATAGATTTACATTTCCAAGAAAGTGTGAATTAGATAGATATACATTTCCATGCAAGTGTGAGTTACATAGATTTACATCTCCAAGCAAGTGTGAAGTAGATTAAGGGTGATTTAATTTCAAGCAAATGATTGAATTAGTTAGTGTAATGGTTAATCTCTTATTTCATCAAGTGTGTGAAGCAATTATATTAGAAGAATTTTTTCATTGGTAAAAGTTAGATTAGAATCATAAAAATTATCCCAAGACCAACTTATAGATCTACCACCATAAACTTTATTGCAGATAGCTTTGGACACTGGCCCTAATTTGATAGACATCAATATGAAAGATTGATTAAATGAAGGGTTAAATGAAACTCATCACACATAAGTTTTTGTCACTATACCAACTAGGTGTAGGACAAGATGAATCAAATTATTGATGACGTTTGATAGGAGGAAGCTATATAATATTAACTTTCATCAACTTCTCTAGGATCAAAGTGTAAGATTCCTCAAGTGGAGTAAATTGCTTCTGATTGTTTTGGTTTTTATTTCTCATGTTTTTTCTTGATGATTTAGAGAAGTTTGGTTGATTAAAGATAGTATAGGAGAATTTTTAAGGACAACCACATTTTCAGTTTCCTTGTTCTTGGCATTGCTATTGCTTTGGTTGCTTGGTTTATAAGAAGAGGCCTCATTGGTTTTGTATGTAGAGTTTTTGTTTTCCAATTTTAAATTTACTTCATTGATGACTCTATTTTATAGATTATGCACCATGGTAAAATATTCGTCAAATTTTTTGAAGCTTTAGACGCACAATATATAAGATATGTGCTTGACACATGCTTGAGCAAAATTTTCTATCAGTTTAGGTTGGGGTAAAGAGAAGGAAAGTTGATTGATTAGGCTCCTCCAATAGGCTACAAAATCATTAATAGATTTATCATCAAATTATCAGATAGAGTAAGGGTCAATGATGGATACTTTCTTGGAGATGTTTATTGAAAAGTGATCCAATAAATTTTAGGCTAGCTAGGTGAAGGAGAAGAGGGAGTGTTTGGCTATGGTACTATAATAGTCTAATGCTGGACTAGATAGGGACATGGGGAAGGTATGAAGAAGGAGGACATCATCTTAGGAAATCAAATAGCATGCATGCCTAAATTCCCTAAGGTGTTTTTGGGGATCCTCCTTACTCTAGAATTTAGAAAACTTGAGAATTTCCCATTGAGGACGATATGGTCTGATAGGGAGAAATGCGTGAATGGGTTAATTATAGATTTGATCATATGATAAGATGTTGTGAGATCTAAAAATGGATGACTCTAAAGTATTTGTTTTATTGATGAGCATTTTCATCAGATCCATTTGGGGTTGTGCACTCAGAAGGTTATAAGGTACATGTTATTATTTTGGTTGGGTGACATATTGATAATTGGGAAGGGGTTGAGGAGATACCACATATTGGTATGAGGCCACAGGTGGTTAGGTGGAAGCTATGTAGGGGTAGATAGATGTAGGTGGTTGGGTAGTGGGTAGAGGTACATGCCTTTATGGGTTAGGGGTGTAACCTATGTTGGGTGTGATGGGTACCTATTGAGAGGTTAAGGTGGGTTGGGTAGGAGTTGTAGTTGGGTTTGTAACTAAAAGAAAGGTAGTGACCTTTATAGTGATTAGTGGTTAGGTGGGAGGTATAGACACCAAAAGATTTTTAAGTTGAGTAGTGACTAATGTATTGAGGATAGTTGAAGGAAGGTTGGCAATGCTAGTAGCATGTACTCCCATGGTAAGGGGAGTATAACTGGTTAATGGTTGGGTTGATCCTAGGGTAGATGAGTTATTGGTGGGGGTAGAAAGTGTAAGGGTGTTGGTTTGATGGAAAAGTCAGTTTTCCATAGTATTTTCAAAGGGATTATTGGTGGATGAAGATGCTTGGGTGGTAAATGGTTGGGTGGTGATTGTGGCAATGCAAGGGTTCCCCATAAGGTGGAAAGGCATGCCATAAGGTGGTTCCATAGTTGGGACCATAATAGGGGTATGATGAGGCATGGTGTTGAGATAATGTTGAAGGGCCATAGGGTTGTTATCTAAGAAAATGGAAAAATTGTATCTCCTTGGTAAACTACTTGAGGGAAAGAAGCACTTCCCAAAGGGTGAAGAGAGTCTCCTAGTTCAAAGATGTACTCCATGGATAAGGAAGTAGAATAGGTTGATTGGTTTGGTGATGGGTTTTTTCTACTAAATTTTTTCACTACTAATGAGTTAAAACCATATAAAAAAGGGAGGGAGAAATTAAAAAACAATCTCACCACTCAAATAGAGAGAAGACAAGAAATAAGCAAGGAAATTAAGAACACACTAAATAGTACATTAAGTCCTAAATTTATTTTTAGTCTCTCTTTTGGCTTATACCTTAAGCTTTTAAGAAATTTTGTGACTAAAATTTCCTTGTAGAGTGGGTACTAGAAAATAAGTCTATGGTTGGTTTCATGTTGTTTTTAGGCTCTCAAAAGGATCTACATTGGGAATCAATATGTGGCTTGGTATTGGAGCCTACCCTCTCACTTCATATATTGTATCAATAAGGGTGTCAAGTTCTTATCTAATATATACTAGTTTTTAGAGTTTATACTCAACTAGAGAGCTGAGTTGGTTATCCCCTTGGTAATGACCTCTAAGTAAGATCATCAAAAACGTGGTAAGGTAATCTACTAAGTGATGAAATCCCAATCAGACCTTACGTCAATTTGTTTAGATGTTTGATTGATATAGGTGGTTGGGTTTAATGTGTGATAAAAGTGATGCTATGATTTAATTAATTTGATTTAATTTAACTAAGTGAGTTAAACTTGAAACAAGCCAATATACATAATTGATTTTAAAGCCAAAAGAAATTTTAATTTTGTTTATGAGCACATAATAGAGAGAAGAGCAAGTATATGAAATAAATGAAACCCAATTAGAGACTCAAGGGTCCCATCAGGCATGTCATAATGATTCAATAAATTTTAGCTTATATTTCAAGAAAGAAAGAAGAAAAAACTAGATATGGGTATGGTTGAAAAAACTGTTTGGTTATGTTCACCTTAAATCAGATAATTGTAAAGAACTCCTCTTTAGAATGGAAAGATGAATTGAAAATAAGATAACACTAAATCAAATGGTTGGCTAGATAGATAGCTGGGTGAATTTATTAGCGTTATGTATATCTTAGAAGTAAGAGCTTCCTTAGGGGTTATCAATCCACATGTTTTAAACAATTAAGTTTAGAAAATAGAAGATAAAGTACTTGTATCAATAATCAAAAGTTAATAAAATTAAATACAAGAAATTCTTGATAAATAAATAGACTAAAATGACTAATATATAAATAAGTGGGTCGATACTAATGCTAAATAAGTTAGGTGTGCTTCATAAAATAGGTTGGGGTTTGTGAACAAGCAGACCAAAAAAATTTGGATTTGGTTGAGGGTAGGTCAGTGAAAATAATTTTTTGTTATTTTATACCATAGTGAATATCAGTAGTTGATGTGACCATTGGTGGTTGGATAGACTATTAGCAGTCAGGGTGACCATTAATGGTTACTAGATGTTGGATCTAGGTTGATAAAAGTTAGATTATGAGATCACAAAATAGAAATTATGGGAGATTGGATTTTACTAGGTTGGTTGCAAAATATAAACAAAGTAATTGATACACTGAAAATAGATACTTAGTCTACTAAAGATTGATTAGATGAATGGTTGAGGTGGCTCGATCATTGGTGGAGTCTGGCATGATTTTGATAGATTAATGGTACTTGGTTATCGACTGAGGGGTAGTGGCAAGTTGGCTCTTTGATGTGATGGTTAGATTGCTATATTACTGGAACAAGTGACCTAGAAAAAAATTCTAAATGTAAAAGATCTTGAAGTTGTGGATGGATCCCATTTTCACCTCATGATTGTATCTTCTTATAAGTAAGGAAAGAGAGGTGAAACAAGATGTTACCAAGGGGTCCAACTTACTGTCTAATTTTAAATTCAACATTAATGGACTTGTATGCAAATTAGACATTCTAATTATAGAAAATCATGTCAGAATGAAAGGTTAGTTGAGCTAGTTTAGATTGTGGAACCTGACCGTCAATGGTTAAGGTGACCCGTCAATGGTTAAGGTGATCATCAGTGGTCAAGAATTAAGGTAAAATTGGTTTAAAATGTGGGTTAAGTCATTACGTCAAACTAACTTGGGTTAGGCTTGATTTGGCATCGAATAGTCTAGGATAGGCCCAAGGGGGTCTTGAGGTGGTCCAAGGGAATTGTTTCATTCAGAATCATTATGTGCTGATTTTCAGTGTCTACACTACCTCCTCAACCAATAGAAACTAATTATCATAAGTTGGGATAGATGGTACCATATGCTCCACCAAGGTAGTTGGCTCATAATGTGACAATACCCCATCAAAAAGATCATAGTGTGTAGCTAGAACCATGACACCCCATGTAATATTCTATGTAGTAGTACCTAATAAATGAAAACTAAATATACATTAGATTTTATGTATATATATATATATATATCCAGAACATCTATATATACTAAGTACATACATAATAATGAGCTATTGATCTATGTAAAAAACTTAAAAACTTACTACATTTATTACTAACATTGGTGTCACTAACCATAGTCTCCTTATCAATACAACTACCAACACCTCTATATGTTGCCTTCATGTAGATACAAATCTTGGATGCATCACTCATGTGTATCATGGTCCTATCCTCATCTACCTCTCTATGGAACAGTTGTGTCTTGCCTCTAACATAGGATCTCCATGCACAACTACCTGTGTACTCTCCCTCTAGTTTTTCTTCTATCTCTTATGTGTTTGTGGTGGTCATTTTCATCCCTATTTCAGTTCCATAATTAATTTACCTACATTCTCGCCCTCTACATCCAAAATTATCACATCACTTAAATTGGGCCTAACCACTCCCTATTATTGTGATTGACCTACCTAAGGTCTCTATCAACAAGGCCTAATAATACGTATATCTACAGGTACTCCTACACCCCATCTACCTATCAGCTCTCTAGCATGTCATACCTAATCAGTAGGCACTACTAGAGGAGCCATTAGGTGTGGTAATCCCAACTATCTAGGTACATGAGCTATAGGATATGGCTCTACTCATGAGGTATAATGTTGATTAATACAAACATGTGTTAATCTAGTAGCCATAATAGTCCAATTTGGCCAACTAGCCATAATATCAATTAGGGATGCTATACAATCTACCCATGTATAATGGTTTGAAAATGTGGGGCATGAGGCATGGTACACACTACATGATCCTATTGTCATCTCACTACTTGAGGTAGCCTATCACGCTACATGGGAAAACTCAGTTAGCCGATACATAAGAAACCTTTCATATATCTAGGTACTCAATAAAATCTTAGGGCCCATAGTCTTCTACCCCTAAATTAGCATACCATACATGTTATGCATGTACACTGCACCCAAAGGATAAAACCCAAATCATATACAACACCCTTTTTATAAGATCAACTAACATAAATATACCACATATGATGGTACCTTCCCAATAACACGTGTTGTCACAAGTCCTATCATGACCTTCTGGATATATAGAATGGTCAAGATAAATACATATAATAAACTCACCTATAATCTAGGGTAAATCCTAGCTGAGCCAATCTCCCAAATGGATAGGGCTCGACTCTCCTCAGCCTCTGATATGTTAAAAATTATAGGAGTCCTGATAATGGGAACTCCAAGCAAGGCATGGATATCTTCCAAGGTGATGCCCACCTCTATGGTATCCCCATCCACCTCCCATAAAAAAGTGTTTGTCTATCACTTCCATGCTCCTAAGAACATGATGACTAGATTAACACTAAGAGGGATCCTATAAACATCCATGATGCCTCCAAATAATAGAGAACCCAACCATGCTTGTTCCACATCTAACAATCACTCTAATAAATCTAGTAGTCATGATGCATTCACCAAATGTTAAAATCTCTACAGTCTCTACAAAAATACAAGAAACATAGAATTTATTTGAATTTGGTGTTAAAATAGTAAAAATACATATTTAAAATTCTTAAATTATAAAAATTTAACTACTTCATCAAGCTATTATAAACTATTTCCTATTTCTCACCCTTTTCCTACATAGTCAACCCTTTTGATTTAAATAAACCATATTCACTCTTTACAAACTATGTCTACCCTCTTCTACATAGTCACCCCATTATTACAGACTAAATCAGCCCTTTTTCATCCTTTTCCAATTATATCAATCCTTTGCTACATAGTTGACCCCATTTAATAGACTATATTGGACCCTACTGCATACTACATCAAATAGAATGCACTAACTCAACTCTATCATATTTCAAACTAAGTCATCCCTTTGTTATGCATTTGATCACTCCCAAAAATACTAAGTTAACCTTATGGTACATAATCAACCACCTTTTTTCCTCTCACCCTTTACAACTGAGTTTGTAGGGACAACTCTGTTTTAAATTTATGGTGAGTTTTCAACCATTCACCATAAATGTCATATGCATTTTTTTGTCTGACTCTTTCCAACCTATATTTCTAATTTATTCCTAGTTTACCTAAATATTTCTTGGGAACATTTTTTCTATCTACATTTCCTCTAATACCTATTTTTCTACACTTAGTTTGATTTCAATATAAATTATCAAAAAAATTGAAATTAATACACCACTTACCTGAGCTACACTGATTGAAGCTACTAAGTATCTTCCACATTGTAATTGTCATCTCCTCACCATGGTCGCTCTATGTTCTCCTCCAAGTCTTTCAAACCTCTATTTTCTCATAATAGTAAAAATTACTAATGAATTAATTTTTACCCTATTTATATTTACTATTTGTTAGAGAATTAATATTATTTGGGTTCTTTATAGGTTTATAGGCTTTTCTTAAGTCTTAGTTTTGTGTATTTATCATATTTATAAATATACTTTATTCCTATCTTTATGAGGTGTCACTCACCTCCCTATTTCACTTGTTGGACTTGGAGTTACTTACATGTAACTCCTTTTCCCCACTTAGCACACACTTTCCTCCACTCTCTAAGGGAATAGGCTACAAATGACACACACATATGAAGCTTGTAAGGTAATAATGAGATTCATTTTAACTCCCATTCTCTTCCTCTAGCTCTATAAAATAGCCCTTCCTCTCTTCATTTTCTCACTAGAAACTCATAGCTCTCTCTATTCTTCTTTTGTGATCTTGATTCAATCTTGTATTTGTTGAGATTTTGGTAGCAATCCTTCTAACAAGATCACATAGATTTTTTCATATATATCTGGTTTTCAATTTAAAATATTGTCTCAACTTGTGGTTTTCACCTTAAGAGGTATTATTTCTTCATATTTTTCTTAATTTTTGTATATTCAATGTTATTGATAAATATTCTTGGCATAAATCCTTTCATGGTATATCAAAGCTAAGTTTATCTTAATTGACAATTTATTTTTGGAGTTATGTAGGATTTATTGGAAGATATCTCAATTTTTTTTCAACCCTTGCAAAAATTTCAAACCTATCCTTTTGAATTTTTTTGGTTGAGTTTTTTATTCTAATAAGTGAAGTGCAGGTAGCTCCTAAGGACAATTTTGTCCTCTACTTTGATTCATTATAAAATTTGTTTTTTTTCCCTCATTTTGTTCTTATTTTAATTTTAATATGTTATACACTTTTTATATTTTAATTTGAATGTATATTCCTTAATTTTTTTTAAAGTGAAGTATACATTTTTTCCACCTATGCTACACCGATTCATATTCGATGGCATAGTCTTGGATGATTGGTGTCTTCTCTATGTATTTGATCATCATGCCTGCATATTTATGGTTTCACATTCTTCTCATATTTTTATGTGTTTCTATTTCTTATTGTTGATAAGCATTACCAATGTCTTGCACTTATCTCTCATCTTTCATTCTTCCTCTATCAATTGTCTTTTAGTACCCATGCATATGTTATAGCTAAAGACTCACTTAGAGTGGCATATTTATCTATGAAGAGTGATTTAATTACATAATAATCGCTACCATGCATATACTAAGAAGGTAATGCCCCAACCAACTTGAGAATGGACTTTTAACTTTAAAAAAAACAATGATAATTTTACATTGGCATTAGATAGAAATAAGTTTTTTTCTTCTCTTTGCATTGCTAGAAAATGCATTTAGCTGTCAACTTGTCTAGTAGATGAGTGTCGCTTAATTTCCCTTTTTAATTTTTTTATAAACAAATTCTAAACTCTTCTTATGTGCGTCATCACTTAAGTTATACCTAAAACAAAAGCGAAGTTTTTTGAATTTCACGCAATTTTTTTAATCCAAGATTATGTGCCTTTGGTGTGACTCAAGTTATTTATTTTTTTAAACATAAAAGCTTTTTTTTGGTATACGCCATTTGGATAAACTTTAGCATTTCAATATTGAAAAAAATCTATGCAAAACATCTTCAATGTAAAGTCTTAATCATTGACTTTATTTTTTAAAAAAAAACATTTTTATTTTATTCTTAAAAAAAAAACACTCCCATGAAAGTCATTCTTATATGTTTTCACTTTAATATTCAAATCATAACAAAAGGTATTTCTTACATATATCTTTGGCAATTTAAGAATTTTTAATGTGAACCTTTTTTCCAGAGAGAGAGAGAGAGAGAGAGAGAGAGAGAGAGAGAGAGAGAGAGAGAGAGAGAGAGAGAGAGAGAGAGAGAGAGAGAGAGTTTTGGATTTTATATATTAAGCTTTACTAAAAAACATTTTTAGCTCAGACATTTTTTTCTTTTAAATTTCAATTGAAATTTATTCAAAAATAAATTATCATTAAAGCTTTGGGCATGATTAGTTTAATTTTAATCATTAACTTCAATTGAAATTGAAATTTTCCTTTTAGATTATTCTTTTAAAGTTTAAAATTTACAATCATTTCTCATAATGCTTATATTTTTTGGAAAAACAGTTTTCCAAATGTTTTATGCCTTGGTGAAATATTTTTTTTCAACCTTTTTCTAGGAGATTATAACTTATTTTATAAATATTTATTATTTTTACAATAATGTGGATGAATTAAAAAATGAGGCTTTAATTCATGATCTTAAAAACCAAATTGTGGAAAAAGATCATGAAATTGTTTATTTACACTATCAACTTGAATGTAAAACTAAAACCATTCTTATTTTTCAAACCTCATACAATGATAAATTAAGAAAAATGCAAACACTTGTTGATTGTCTTACCATTCAATTAGCTTCTATTAAAAATATGTAAACATGCAATATTGCTTATTTGGCCTCTAAAGATAATATTACTTCATCACATGATGGTTCTAACCCCATTTTAAAAATTAAGCAATCCATGTGGTATGTTGACGATGGACTTGGTAAATGTGAAAATCAAATTATTGAAATCATTTTGCTTGAATCTAATAATCATTTCAAAATTCTTGGTTTTTATGATTCAAATGTTTTTAAAGAAAATTCAAAATCCTATTCTCCTCCTCATCAAAGGACTTATCATCCAACTTGTTTTGATTATACTACTTCTAATGCTCATGCTTTGATTAAAAATATGAAACCTTGTGCACATTGTAGAAAATATGGGCATTGCATAGCTAAATATTGGAAATTGCATCCATATAAATCTTGTAATAAATCCACACACGACACTTTATATGATTAAAAAATAATTAAATCTCCTACTTTTAAGGGTAAAACTATTTGGATTTTTAAAAATGATGGATCTTCTATAGATTTCGATATGTTTTCTTATGGTAATTCTAATTCTTCATGTAGAATATCTTTTACAAGTGACACATCTTCTTTGTCTCTATTTTAATCAACTACATCTTTTTTATGCATTCTTTGCTTTTTTATTGCACAGGATATATGCTTTGATTATTTTGACTAACTTTTTTTCATGCAAATTTATACACTTTATGATGGAAGTTGTTATTTTTATATTTGATTTTCTTGTACATCTACTTTTATTACATTATGTATGTAGATTATATTTATTAAATAATAGTTACTTTACTTAAAATATTGGTGTTAAATTTTTAGCCTTGCAAGTTTTTGGATCATTCCTCTTATTTTTGGTCTATATTCTTTTACAAATCGATCATACTATTCAAAGAGGATTCTTGGAGATTCTTGGTGATCGTACCTTCTTCATTACAACTTTTGGTGGCACCTTTTATTATTTATTCTCTCAATATTTTATAATTCCTCTTAAATAAATTTTAGATTAAGAGGGAGTATTATGCAATTTCAACTCCCTTATTTGTTTGTAAAAGGTCTTCTTCACTTTTATAAATCCAAATTAAGCTTAAGGGGGTGTGTTGGAGAATTAATTTTATTTGGGTCCTTCTTAGGTTATTAAGCTTTTTCTAAGTCTTAGTTATGTGTATTTATTGTATTCATGAATATAATTTATTCCTACATTTATGAGGTTTCACTCACCTTCCTATTTCACTTATTAGACTTTAATTTACTTGCATGTAACTCCTCTTTCCCATTTGGTACACAAATAAGAGGCTTGTAAGGTAATAATAGGATTTCTTGTAACTTTCATTTGCTTCTTTGAGCTCTATAAAATATCCCTTCCTCTCCTCATTTTCTCACTATAAAATCAGAGCTCTCTCTTTTCTTCTTTTGTGTTCTTAATTCAATCTTATACTTCTAGAGATTTTGGTATCAAGCCTTCTTATAAGATCACTTCGGTTTTTTTTTATTATGTTTAGTTTCTCAGTTTAAAATCTTGTCTCAAATTGTGGTTTACACTTTGAGAGGTATTATTACTTCATATTTTTCTTAATTTCTGCATTTTCAATGTTATTGATAAACATTCTTAGCATAAATCCTTTCACTATTCAAAATTATTTACCAGTAGATTTTATTTTTTCTCATAAATTTATTTATACTATCTCTTTTTCTAAACCAAAATATGTTCTAGAATCTTGAGATCACAGATAATTTTTATACATACTACATATATAATTTGTAAAAATTTCAAATTTTAGATCATTTTATAGGTTCACATAGTGTTCCCTACATTAGACACCTTTTTCATTTCTCACACTTAATTTATCCTCTACAATACTAAGGTAAGTAAAGGTATGTATTTTTCAATTCTATCCTTTCATTTATCTTATTCACTTTTTACTGTAATTTACTTAGTTAAAAATTGGGTGTTCCTATTTTATTTTATTAAAGCATCGTCTCATGTTACAAAAGCATGACACATGATGAGATTAGAATGGGGCATATATATACACATAATATTTTTAAAATTTATCAATTATTGATTATTTCTCTCTTTTATAAATTCATCAAGTCTCAATATCTCTAAGTGCATCCTTAAAGGGTGTACCATGAAAGGGTTGGGTAGACTAGTGGTACTTCATAAGATTGTTGTTCCCTATACCACCACTTAAAATCAATACAAGACCCTCTTATATATTTACTTAAGTTTTGACACCTTCCTTACATACTTCTCTAAGTAATTCACTACCTCAAATAACCCCTACCTAAGATAAAACCTCTTTTTACCAACCTCCAAATATAATTAAATGAGCCAACCCTATTCTGAGAATTGAGTACTTTACAAGCCTAAGTTAGTCCAGCTAACTTAGTCTAGGATCTAACTACTTTGTTTATAAATAATTAGGTTGACTGAGTTGATTGTGTTAGCTAAAAATTCATAATCATTTAGGGTTAGATCTAGCTATATAAACACATCCTTCACTCCATTTACATAGATATATAGATAGAATAATTTATTTATGCATCTACTAATTTACCACTCTACTTGAGGATTCATTTTTTAGGATTTCATACTTGCTTTAGAGACAAGAATCTTGTCTTGTGATAAAATTCTTTTGTATGCATAGGAGAAGTGTTGTAGCCTAGAGATGACATATATTTATAATCCTTACAAACCAAAAAAACCCTCTTTTAAAGCACTATTAGCCAAGAGAGAGATTAAGACTCAATGGATTTATTTTTAACATAAATATTCCTACCATTTAATCTTTTTTTATTAAGTACATAGATTTACATGTATTGGATTATGAATGTATTTATCTTTCCTTGCTTAAGATTAGCTCTACATTGACTTGAGTAGAGTTATTTTTTACATATTTACTTTTATGTTTATCATCCTTCATTTATGCTATAGTCTTTGAAGATCACTATATTAGATTTTACTTTATTATTTACTTTGTTAGAAACCATAGGACCTAGCTCGGGTTATTGTTGATATTGGTCGATTAAAGGCTTTGGAACTCTCTCTAGTGATATTTTATGATAAGAGACCCCTTAGTTAGGTTTAACATATCTATATTGATCATAACACTAATTATTTTAATGTACCAACAAACAAAAGGGCTAGTTTGATTTATTTTTTGATTTAGGATAGATTTTTAGATCAGCTTCACTTTCCCTTGTATACAATAAAAGTGTTGAAATTAAGGATTAACATAGACAAATAAGTTTTTAATGGTTTGTTAATATAATAAATGCTATAAATAATAAATGATTAAATATGATTTAGATTTGTGGAATAAACATAACTTGAATGTAAATTATAGTAAATTAAATAAAATTAAAATTAACTATAAATAGTAACTTTTAATGAAATATGTAAACCTATCTCATATTTGACTTATGTTAACTATGAAAAAAAAATTGATCTAGAACTTCTTGATGAAAATTATTTTGTCAACTAATCAACCCTTTCACCCATTACGAAGGTTAAGTTTAAATCGTACCAGTTTAATGGTAAGGCTCTAAATGTTTGAATACAATCTTAGTGATACAAGGAGTTTTTAAAATATTCTATAAAATAATAAATAGGTTATTAGATATAACATATTCCATATAATTCATAAATATACTATCAGACAATGAATTAGTCTAGATATGAATGTGTAATCAATCCTATTTGATAGAGAATAGTATTTGCATAAGATAATCTTTTGAAGAAATGAAATTTGATTTAGTAATATAATTTATTCTAAGAGTAATATCTTGTTTTACTGTTATAACTTTTGAGTAAATACTAAGATGATAAATAAAGAAACATAAAGATAAAATCAAGATAAGAAAATAAATCAGTTTATAAACATATCTTCAATAATCAAATAACATAAACATAATTCAGCAATCAAAAGAAAAGATATAAACAATAACATCTATCAATTTATAAATAAACTAATTAAAAAAACTAAAATAATCTCATCATAACTAATATATAACTGAAACATACTAATCTAATATTAACTAAATTTAATACTAAACTAATCTAAAAAAACTTAATCTAATAAAATAAATAAGAAACAAACAACAAAACTTAATACAACTAATTATATTAAAATACACTAAATAGAAAAAAATAGATTAATTAGAGACTAATTTAAATCAGATTTAAACTAATTTAAAAATCAAAGTCAAATAAAATACAATATAAACAAAATATGTGAGTCTCAATAAAAGAGAATCATATTAGCAAAATAGATCATTCTTTTTGACAAAAAAACATCTTTCGTATAAAATATCTTTAAAAGATAACTTTTACAATCAATCAGATCAATAATATATTGCAAAAATAACAAAGTTTTCATCATTATTTAGGTTAAATACTCAAATTCTACACTTAAGACTGTAAAAAGCAATCATCAAAAGATGTTAAACTTGACAACTTCAGATAAGTTTTAATAAATGATAATTTAAAACTAGATATACTTATGTTTTGTAAACAATATACATAGTTATTAGAGAAAGTACCATTGATCTATCTAAAAAAATTATGCAATCTTAGATAAATTGTATAGAAGAGAGAGATACGTGATTGACTTTAAATGCAATAGTATTCAATACCTTTGTTGTTATTCCCCTTCAAATGAATCCTTGATCTTTTTTATAATCCCAAGTTAGTTGAAAAAAGAAGTTATAACTAACTTTAGTTATTTACTTCTTAACTTTAAATAATGGACTTTTAAAAAAATCAATTAATATTGGTAGTTATAAGTTAAGATTTATTTACCACTTTAAAGTCTTAAGAGATCAATTATTTAAAATTAGATCCAGTATTTCCTAATGGGTGGGGACCCTTTAGCCAACTAATAATAATAGGAATAACAATATTTCAATCAATAATAAGATAATTCATAGTTGAATGAAATTTTTATCTACATTAATTTTATTTTGCATATAATCCAAAGACATCATAATCAGATAAAATTTCTATCACTAATTTATTTTTTTCATTCAAACATTCATTATATTCTATCTGAGTTATAGGAAATTAAACCAGCTTTGTATCCAAATCACTCTCATCATCATCTATCTCCAATTTGATTCGCTTCACTATTTTAATTTTTTGTTAGAGTTTCAGATTTAGTTTGACTATTTACATATTTATTTGAAGTGGATGGATGTATGACAACAAGAGGTTTTTCCAAACTAAGTTTCTTACACTCTGAAATAGGCATCCTTTGAGGTGGTGTAGGCTCACTAGAACATGATGGAAATGAAATATTTATAAAATTCTTTATATATATTGGCTCATTGACCTACTATGATGGTTCATTAACAACATTAACTTCTTCCAAACTGGGTGATTGAATAGACAAATGTTTAAGATTAATTTGTAATTGATGAGAAGAACTACTATGAGAATGGGATCTAGATCTGAATCTGTGACCATGAAAACCCCCACAAAATTTTTATTGCACCTATGATTATTAGGATTAAATTACAAACTACTCAACACACTCTAAAATATTGGGTTAGTGGCATCAAAATGAATGGACAATCGAGCTCCTCCACTTTCATATCTAGGACCAAACCTTATATCTCTAAAACCTCCTTTAACAATTTACCTATTAGATGCATTTTGATTCACATTACTAGAATTATTATTCCTTTCCTAACTATTATTGTCATTATTCCTATTCAAATTTGGTTGATCTCAACCTAACATTCTAAATACAATTCAAAATATATTCAAAATCTTATCATCATCATTTAACTGAACTTAAAAATGAGTGTATCAACTATATAAACAATAATAACAATTGTACTAATATGTTTTTATCTTTCAATCATTTATAAAAATTTCTAATTATATCAATAAAAAGAATATATCAAAGATTCAACTATCTAAAATTTAATTTCATTTATATGATTTTCAATTCTAACTGTGTCATGTATCAGTAAAACTTGAAATCATAATAATTACATAAAATTATAATCTTCATAATTTTATTTTAAATATTCTGCCATACTTTATTGCATTATACTCTCACTACACAAATGGAGTCTCAATATTTAACAATATATAAATTATTTATAAATTGTAAATTGCATGTATTTTCATCAAACTGATAATAAAACCATAACCATTGAAAGAATAATTTCAATAAAAATTCCATTCACAATGTTGTAAACTTTTATCATGGTCATTTCTTTTCAAATCATTATTTCAAAACTCAAAATAACATAACTTATCACAACTTTCCAAAACTATTAACCATTTTATCACTATTCTTTAATTTATGGCATTACAAATTAAACCCAAAAAATATATTTTGATAACTTTGAAGCAAACCTTTGAATTTCATAAAATCATATACTAAATGCCATCAAATTTGGTATATCAAACATGTTTAACAAAATTATTTATTAACACTATACCTAAAAAATCCACTTTCAAAATGAAACCATAACTTCAAAATCCAAATTGATATGATTAGAATCATCATTGTAATAACTATCATCAAACTAAAAAACAAAAAAACAAAATATCGTATATTCCTAAAGTAATCTCCATAATCACCTTTGAGAGTACAGTTTGAATATGCCTAGTATTTCATAAATGATAGTCCTTATTATTCACTAATTTTAGCTTCAAAACTAGGGATGAACAAGCTTATAAATGATAATGAAAATACTTTCAATCATCTAAATCTCATGTTGTAAAATATAATATGATAAAACATAGAATGATAACCAAAAATTGATACTATAAAAAAATTCAACTGGCTTTATCATCTATAATTCCAAAATTCATGCCTGCAGAGATTTAAAACAAATAATTTATCTTGCAAGAATTTATCAAAAATATCATACAAACTCAATACCACAATTTTATTTTCATGTAAACCATTTTCAGTGATAAACTATAATTATCTCTTTGATAAGTATACACTTTTTAATAATGGCATACCTATTAATTTTGTGTCTGCCACTTCTCAAACTTATCCAAGTAGAGCATGGCTTCTGATGCATGATTTGCTCAAAATGACTATAAAAAATGAAAACAAATCTATTTTTATCCCATAAGCCATGCCTTAACTACTTATCTTATTGTTCTTTCATCTAATTGGTTGTATTAATTTGAGGCATGTCATTAGATGACTACTAACTTGTTTATCAAGAATTTAAATTTAGTAATAACTAAAAGCTTTACTAAAATGCAAACTAACCTATGCATTTCAAGGCATGTATAATCTACATTTAATTCTTTAAATCCACCTTTTGATTATGTTTGGATCTCAAAACATCCATCACACTTTACATTAAAACAACCAGCCCATTAAGCTTCTAACTTGCCAACTTACCCCATTGAACATTAATGAAATGAACTTTATAATTTATCAATACAACCACTAATTAATTTTCTAACCATTCTTAAAAATAAAATAATCACCCCATGTTCATTTCAAAGACTTTATATTAGGTCCACGATATTACATTGAACACTTAGGATAAGATAACATTTTAGATTAGAACCTAAAACCACTTAGAATTAATTGATAATCCTTAGGATTATAACAGCTTAGGTTTAAATATTAAACTAAATTTCATTTATGACACAACATCATTTTGCATCAATATTCATACTTTCAATTAAATCTCAAATGACACTAATTGAAAAACCATTCATATAATGCCTTGAATTTTGATAAAATAATAGGGAGCATTATCCTTTTCAAATTGAAACATTGTAGTGATCACTTCAATTGAATGCAATCTGATCCATTTTGTCCATTGAAATCTCATGACTTGAAAATAAATATTCAGTAATAATGTGTGTGTGTGTGTGTGTGTGTGTGCGCGCGTGCGTGCGTGTGTGTGCGTGTGTGTGTGATAATTTTATTCATTCAATCATTAATTTTTTTCAAAACCATTGTAATATAAATATGAATTCATAAACAAATCATTATCAGATCTTTTAATTGAAAACATGTGTATTCATAATACTAATAATTGACTTAGGTCTTCAACTATAGTTTTAGATTTTATGACTAAGTCATCACTATGGCAGATAGGAGTATAAATTTTAGAAAATTGTAGAGGTATAAAAAATAGGCATAACACTAGTAACTTTGCTAGTCATGTTCGAGTATAAAATTGATTAGCAATCATATTGCCTATTGTAATAAAAATAATCTTGAGAGTGTGATCCAGGTAAATCATTTTTCAAGCAGTTATATGTGAACATTTTTATAATAAGGGATTGGATGTTCGAGTAGCAAGACATGAAGAAAGGGAATAGTATAACAACGGAGTTTGGATTGGATACATAAACAAGTAAAAAAGCCTCTAATACAATTTTTGAAAATAAATTATTACTTCAATAACTAGTTATAACTCATTATATATTGTTCATTGTTAGGAACCCATGTTCTACTCTTCTATTTATGTTATTAGCATAGTAGTTGCTTTGGATGCATATGCTTTGTAAGTCATTCCTAGAGCATATTTGTTTTATACCACATGCATGAGATGAAATATTTTTTAAAATAGAATTAGTATTTAAGTCAATGTTAAGGCCCAATGAAGGCATCCATGAATTATGTTGAACTAATTTTTCTCAAAGGAGGTTGCCCTCCCGAAGAGGCCAACGATTCTACAATTTTGTTATTGTAATCTAGTTCTATTTGTTTCATTTAATATATTACTAATTTTTCATAGTTTATTTCATGTATTTTTTAATTATATGCTAATTTATTCAGGAAAGATCCTTTCATTTGGTATGAAAACACTTTTCAGGGAGAATTTTTTTCTACTACCCATTGTATGCTCTCACCTTGCCATAATTGGACCTTGGTGATCAAAAAGTGGTAACATATCTATTCCCAACCCTTCCATGTGATATTATAGATCTACAGTTTTATTTTGGCAACAAGATGCCACCAAAGATCATGATTTTCTACTCAACTGCATTGCATTTTTGTTTTACTCTAGATTTTATCTTCTATTTCACATCAAGGTAAAAGCTCTCCACTTCACTGTGGGAAGTGCTTGGGTGAAATCCCTGAAATGCATTATGAGGAGTATGATAAGAAATTCAAAGTAGATGGCTCATTGAGAGGACTTGTTAGTGAAATGGACAATGACCCCTTCCTAATTATATAGTTGCCACCTAGGAGGAAAACTAAGTGTTGTAGCCAATAGGTAAATCTATGGTCAAATATTTTTTGGAGAGAAGTACTTGCTTAGATAGCATTGGTGGCTAGATTTATTTCTAAAAAACCTTTAGGAAACTATTCAAACCTGGGTTCCATTTCCATTAGGTAGATCAAAAACCAAAATGATTTATAAAACCATATAAGTTTCAAAAGACTATCAGTAGAGCAACAAAAAACTAGAAATCAGTGTTGAAAATTTTCATTTTTTTGAAATATCTTCCCATCTTTATCCCTATTTCTTCTTAAAATTTATCATGACACCTAAATTTAATTCTCCACATTTTCTTCCTTGAGGTCCCATATCCCAATTCCACTCCATATTCTAGAAAATCTCATTTAACTATTTTTTGAGTTCTATCATAAATTTTTAAGTTTTCATTTGCCTCAAAAAATTTACAGTGTTCATCCCCCTTTTCTGCTTCTTCATCCCTCTTTGATAAATTTTTTAGTTTTTATATTTTCCCCTCTAAAACCACCCTCATCTTCGTCAATCATACTCCTATGCAAAAAGTTTAGTAAAAGTACCTTTACCTCTCTCAATTTCATCCACATTAAAAAATTTCTTTACTAAATGTGTCTTAAGTTTATATTTTCCATCCATTGCAAAAAAGTAGGTTATGGTAGTCATATGTGTAGGCATAATATCATGGAGGAAGAAATTACAGTTTTGATGAAATGGATCACTGACTTAGTTGATATGGTGCATGGATTGAATGAACAAAATGGAATTTTTCTTAACAAATTATAGAAGATGGAGTCTTCCTTCAAGAATAATTTTTCATCCACCCACCCACCATGTGGGACCAAATTGGAATTTCCATGGTTCAATGGTATAGAACTGATAGGTTGTATTCATCATGCTGAGTAATACTTTAACCTTCATAATACTTATCATCTCAAAAAAGTTCCAATTACTTCCTTCCACTTGGAACTTGAGGCACTCCAATGGTACCATTGGTATCTCAAATATAATGATGAACTTGATTAGACAACTTTTTCATCTCTAATTTTGGGTAGGTTTGGTCCCTCAACATTCGAGGATTTTAAAGGATCCCTTACCAAGCTTCATTAGGCAGGCACCATTCATGATTATCAAATTGAATCTGAGAAGCTAGAAAATCACACTGAAGGTTTATCAGATGACTTATTTAAGAGTTGTTTATTAGTGGTCTCAAAGAGCCCATTCACTCTGAGGTCAAGATGTTTCAACCTCAAATCATGATGGCAGCCTTGGGTCTCACAAAACTCATTGAAGACAAAATCACCATTCAGTGTCATACCTCTAATTGGGTGCCCTCCAAGCCCTCTTTCCAATAACCTAATGCCAGGATAACCCCCATCAAATGTCTCACAAGAGATGAAATGCATGCACATCATGAGAAATGGCTTTGTTCAATTATGATGATAAATGGGTTCTAGGGCACAAATGTATCGATAAAAAATTATACCTAGTAGATGTTGATTCTCTACTAGATATTAAATATTATGAGGATATTACCAAAGAGATAACATGAGAAGATAATGATTCTATGCACCTAGATTTCCCTTCAAAAATCTTCATGTATGCTTTGGAGGGAGTCACTACCCCTCAAATAATGCATATCTAGGGTTATTTTAAGAATAAACTCCTCACCATCCTTATTGACTTTGGTAGCACTCGTAACTTCATCAACCCTCAGGTCGTCAAGTAAGAATATTATTTTATCCACCCATGTTCTAGTTTTGAGGTCATGATTCCCAATGGAGGCACATTACCCTGCAAGGTCAAGTGCCATAATATTCATATTTTAGTGGGTAACTATAGCCTTTAGGTTGATATGTTTGGTTTATCTTTAGTGGGATGTGATGTTGTTCTTGATACCTAGTGGTTACAAACACTTACACCCATCCTTTGGAACTTTTCAAAGATTTGGATGAGATTCTCAGAGAATGGACAAAAATACACCCTACAAGGCCTTCTTCCACACTCCATCGACATTGTTAACTCTCACCACATGGAGACACTTCTCAAATGGATATCCCACAACATCATCAGCTAGCTCTTTTCTCTTCATAGTACTTCACCACCGACTCTCACCCACCTTCTAATTTGTACAACCTTTTGGTCAAGCATGCCTTAGTTTTTGAGGAACCTACTGGATTTCCACCTCACCAACCTTAGGACCATCACATCTCACTACACCCATTTCATCAAAAGATTAAGATAAAAATGATTGTCCATGATCTCTTATAGGCTAGGGTTATTCGACCTAGCACTAATCTATATTCTTTACTAGTATTACTTGTTCATAAGAAGGATGGTTCTTGACATCTCTACATTGATTATTAGGGTCTAAAAAAACTAATTATGAAGGATAAGTTTCCAATCCCCATCATCGATTAACTCCTTGATGAACCCCATGGTGCACATTTTTATCCAAATTGGACATGTTCTCAGGGTATCACCAAATTCATCTTCATAATGTCATCATTCCTAAGATAACCTTTTACACACATGATGGCCACTATAATTTCTTTATCATGCCATTTAGGCTTACTAATTCCCCCTCCACCTTCCAAAGTTTGATGAACCAAGTATTCCACCCCTTCTTGTAGAAATTTCTCTCAGTCTTCTTTGACAACATTCTTATCTACAGTCCCACATGGAAGGATCACCGCCACCACCTCGATATTACCTTGGGCCTTACTTTTGCTAACCACCTATGTGTCAAACATTAAAAAATTTATTTTGGGAAAATAGAGTTAGAGTATTTGGGACATATTATCACATCTAATGGTGTTCATGTTAACCCCACCAAAATTACATCTATGAAAAATTGGCCCCAACCAAAGACCCTCAAAAGCTTATGCGGATTTCTTGGTCTAATAGGATACTATAGAAAAAATTTCGAGGATTATGGTCTAATTTTAGCTTCATTAACATCTATGCTAAAAAATATGAATTTGCATGGTCACTTACATCTTCTCAAACATTTGATGACCTTAAACATGCCATGTGCACCACATCAGTCTTGTCCATGCCCAATTTCTCCAAGCCATTTGTGATTGAGTGTGATGCATGTGGAATAGGTCTTGGTGTTGTACTTATGTATGAGGTTCATCCCATCACCTTCACTATTAAGGCCCTAACTGGAAGTAATTTGGTATTTTCCACATGAAAAAGAGATGATGGTTATTCTCCATATAGTTCATAAATGGTGTCCCTATTTGATTGGCCAACACTTATTCATTAAAACTGACCATCAAAGCCTCAAATATTTTCTAGAACAATGGGTATCTTCTTCAAATCAACAAAAATGGCTTTATAAACTCATGGGATATGATTATGAAATTACTTACAAAAAAGGTAAGGAAAACTTGGTGGTTTATGCTCTCACTTGCCAATTCAAAGATCTAATGCACCTCTATGTAGTCTCTCTTTCCATTTCCACTTGGCTCCATGATATTAAAAATGATTGGCATAATGATATCCCAACCCAATAACTCATTCTTCAACTATATATTGATCCATCTGCTAAATCTCATTATACTTAAGATGGGCACACATTGTAATATAAAGGTTTCCTAATGTTACCAATAGGCTCCAAGTTCAAACCACTAGTTTTATAGGAGATGCATGCTTCCCCTTTTATTGGTCATTCAAGGTTTCTAAAAATGTATGAGAGAGTTCATCATAATTTATTTTAGCACGGACTCAAGAAGCATATCAAAAAAATTGTTGTTGAATGTGATAGCTACCAACATACTAAAGGCAAAACAGTTGCCCCACCTAGTCTACTCCAACCACTTCCCATTCCCACATGTATTTGGACTAAGATTATCATGAATTTCATTGAAATCCTCCCAAAATATTGATGTTAAATCAATGATTCTTGTCATAGTGGATCACCTCTCTAAATATGCTCATTTTTGCACTTTGGCCCATCCCTACACTGCTTCCACCATTGCTTAGACATTTCTTGATCACATATTCTGACTCCATGGTGTTCCTACTTCTATTGTCTCAGATAATGATTCCACCTTCACCAACCATTTTTGGCAAGAAATCTTTAAGCATCTAGGTACATAATTAAAAATGATTTCAGGATATCATCCACAAATCAATGATGTCTAGAAACCTATCTTCACTATTTTATCATAGAGTATCCACATCAGCAGGTCATATGTTTACCTCTTGAAGAATGGTGGTATAATACATCCTACCACACCTCTACTAAAATGACCCCATATGAAGCAGTTTATGGGCAAGCACCCCCACCACTTCTATATACACTTGGTATTTCATTGATTTAAATAGTCGATGCTACTCTCTACCATTGAGATCAAATTATCCACATCTTGTGGGAAAATCTTCATTTAGGATAAAGTTACATGAACCAGTAGGTTGATCAACATCTCTCTAATTGTATCTTTCAAGTAAGTGATATGGTTTTTCTTTGCCTACAACCATACAAACAATAATCCCTAAAATAAAAGGGGTGTTAAAAGCTTTCCCCTAAGTTATATAGTCCACATAAGGTTCTCCAGTAGATTAGGTCTATTTCTTACAAGTTGGAGCTTCCACCTTCCTCCTACATTCACCTAGTATTTCATGTCTTATGTCTGAAGAGAGTTCTTGGCACCAACATTCAAGCACAAATAGTCTTACCAAAATGTGATAATCAAGGCTCCCTCCTTAAACTAGAAGTAGTATTGTCTTGACACACCTACCAGCTTCACTCTCACATCACCATAGAATTTTTAATTTAGTGGCAAGGACTATAACCCAAAGATGCCACATGAAAACCATTGTCCCAAATTCAGCAATGCTTTCCACAATTTAATCTTTTAGGACAAAGCTTTTTCCAAAAGGGAGGGGATATTAGGAACCTATGTCATACTCTTATATTTATATTATTATCATAGTATTTTCTTTGGATGCATATGATTTGTAAGTCATCCCTAGAGCATATTTGTTCTATCCCACATGTATGAGATGAAATAGTTGTTACAATAGAATTCATATTTAAGTCAGCATTAAGGCCCAATGAAGGCATCCATGAATTGTATTGAATTGAGCTTTCTCAAAGGAGGTTTCCCCCTTGAAGAGGTTAGTGATTCTATAATTCTACTATTATAATTTAGTTCAATTTGTTTCATTCAATATATTGCTGATTTTTCATAGTTTATTTCGTGTATTTTGCAATTATATGCTAATTTATTTAGGAAGTATCCTTTCATTTATGTATAAAGAGAACTAAGCTTATAAAGAATAATATCTAAAAATAACTAAAACTTATAGTTGTATTTCAACATCTTTTTATTCTTCTTCCATAACATGATTACTTCATCTGTTTGAGATATTTGTTGATCTTTTAAATGTAAAAGGAAAACAACAACAAGAAGCAAACAAACAAATAAAAAAATCATAAATAAAGAATAGAACAAAAATAAAAAATAAAAAAATCAACAAAACCAAGAAAATTAATAAATCTGAAAAGAATCTAATTGTGAAAAAAACTTTAAATGGTGTTCATTAATTGAATAACGTAACTATTTCCCATTAAGATATTTCAAGTGAAAAACATTATTTCTAAGTACAGTTGCAATATGATAAGGACCAATACATACTGAATTAAAATTATGATGCTTACCAAGATCTTCATGAGCTTTATCCCAATATAAAATTAAATCACCAACTTTAAATTTTTTATTATAAATTTTTTATTAAATTTTTTTTTCAATTTTTATTTAGCTCTTTCTAACTTTTATAATGATGTTATGTTTGATTTATCAAGAGCTATTAAATCATGTAATCTTTGTTCAATCAAATTAGTATCTTCAGAAACATATTGTAAAATAGTTTTTACTAAATAACTCTAAAGTTTTATTGGTAAAATGGCTTCAAATCTTCATGCCAACATGATGGATGAATTACCAATTGCTACCTTGACAATAGTTCTATCAGCCCAAAAGGCTTCAAAAATTTTAAGATGTCAATATTTTTTATTTTCACAAACTAACTTTTTTATGATTAAAATCATATTTTTATTTGATGACTTAGCTTGACCATTACCCTAAGGGTAATATTTAGATGAATGTAAGGGTAATATTTAGATGAATGACTAGATATAATAGAATATTTTATTTAAAAAAATCAAAAATTCATTTGAAATAAATTGAGGACCATTATTAGATATGATTTCATGAGGAACTTCAAATCTAAAAAAAAAATTATAGAAATGGAATTATTTCACTTATTAAAAAACTTTTAAGGGCTTTAACCTCAGGACATTTAGTGAAATACTCCTTTGTTAAGATATATTTATGACCAGTTGATGGAGGGATTACATTTGAAATAAAATCAATACCCCATTCTATGAATTGTTTTTTAGGTATCATAGGATTTAAAGGCATTTTAGATAATTTATCTCTATTAATAAATAATTTTAATGGCATACAAGAACAACTAATTTATAAGCACGTTGAAATAATATAGGCCAATAATAACCTAATCGTAAACTCTTATAAGCAATGGTTTTTTCAATGTAATATCCACCATAATTTTTTTCATGATAACCTCTAAGAACTTTTTAGGTTTGGTCATCTGTAAGGCATCTTAATAAAACACTATCTCTATTTTGATAACATAAGAAATTTTATAATAAAAAAATATATAAATCTCTTAAACGTAAAGAACATCTTTGTTTCTTATCAAAATTATCGAGACAAGTTTGAATTTGAAAATAGAAGACTAAGTCATGATACCAATCATCTTCATAAAGAATACAATCCCATTAATTTATTCCAAGATCAAATTTGAAATTTTTATAAAAATAAGATGTCTTCATGGTCTTTAAATGAGGCTTTGCATTTAAATTATCATCAATTAACAATATCAAAACATTAATACTTAAAAAAGCATTTTTAGCTAAATATTTTACCAAGTCATTACCTTTAATTATCTTTGAAGTTTCAAATTCAAGATCAAACTCTTGAATTTGTAATATCTATTTTGCAAGCCTTCCTTGAATGGTTGGTTGATTCAAAAGATAAGATAAAATAGGTATGTTAGATCGCACTATAACTTTATTTCCCATCAATAAACAATGAAATTTAATTAAAGAGGAAACTAATGAGAAAATAAAATTTTCAATAAGAGGGTACCTAGTTTTAACATCTTTTAATACTTGACTCATATAAACAATTTATTTTTCATCATTATTTTCAAATTCTTGCATAATAATAAATTTAAGTATTTTTTTAGTGGCATTAACATGAAAAATGAATTATTTTTTTATATCTAGTTTAACAAGTATGGGAGTACTTACAATGACATCTTTAATGTTATTAAATACTAAATTATCACCTTTATCCCAAATATAAGATTTATCTTTCTTAAGTAATAATTGTAAAAGATTAGACTTATCAGTAAAATTTGATATGAATTTTCTAACAAAATTAATTTTAACAAATAAATATTGTAGACTAAATTGATCTTTAGGAGGAGATAATTATTTAATGGCTTTAATACAATCAAGATCTATAAAAATGCCATCTTTAGCAATGATATGTCCTAATAATTTACCTTCATTAACATTAAAAACTGATTTCTTTGAATTTAAAGAAATATCATACTTTCTACATCTTGTAAAAACTTCAAGAAGATGATCTATATATTTTTTACATCTTTTTGAATGAATGGTGAGATCATCAAGATAAACCTAAATAATAATGCCAATTAAATAATAAAATGCAACATGCATAGCTCTTTAAAAAGTAGCTCCTATATTCATTAATACAAATCACATTCTATTGTAACCAAAAGTTTCTCTACAAGTAGTAAAAGACATTTTATGTCTATCTTCAGGATTTACAAAAAATTGATTATAATAAAAAATACATATAATAATGACATCATTTCAGACCCTACAACTTGTTGCAAAATCTGATCTATACTCGGTAAGGGAAAACTATTTTTTACACTAGCCTTGTTCAAATACCTAAAATCAACATATAATCTGATTTCACCATTTTTTTTCTAACTTGTACTAAATTAGCTATCTATTTAGAATACTTTACAAGAAAAATAACACCAACATCAATCATCTTATCTAGTTCTTTGTTAATGGTATTCTCTAACAAATGATTAATTCTTCATATTTTTGATCTTACAAATTTAATACCAAGTTTTATAAGTATATCATATTTAATAATATCAGTATTATAACCTTTAAGATATTTGTATGATCAAATGAACACATCAATGAACTCTTTAAATAATTTAATAAATTTTACTTTTTCACTAGTAGTACATTAAAATCCTAAATACACATTTAAGATCTTCTACACCTAAATTTATAAGAATAGTTTCACCTATAATTTTTCTAGAAGGTTATTCTATTTTATAAATTTTGGGTTGATCATTAGGTGTAAACATAGATTCAAAACTTACTAAATTAACATGAAATTTATTTGTACTTAATTGTACATAATCTCTACAATTTAATACATAATCAGCAAGATTAAAATAATTATCTTTAATAAATGAATCTATGTGTTCATCACAGTTAAAAATAGACCAACTATAATTCAAATTTAGAATTTTAAGTCAAAAAATATCAAAAAAAGAGAAGCTTGTGATTGATTCACTCTCACTTAGATTTGGGCTTAAAGCAAAAATAACAAGCTTATCATCTCTATTGTTATATTCTCTAAGTATGTGAGTGATAACAAAAGATTTAAAATATTCAAGAAAATATCAAACATTTTGAGTATAATTATGTAAATGAGTTTGGTTAGTTTTTAAAACCTTCTTAGCTTACCTAACAATTAATTCAGAATCTCCAAAGACTTGTAGATGTTTAATATTAAGCTCAATATCTTTTTCTAAACCTAAACAGAATGCTTCAAATTTAGCAGTATTATTAATTTTTTCAAATAATAATTTGTAAGCATAATTAAATATATTACCGATAGGAGAGATTATAAAATTCTAGCACCATTTTCTAGTTGAGAATAGGCTCCATCAAAATATAGTGACTATATAATGTTTTTATCAAAGAATTTTTCTTGCTGATTTTTTGGTTCATCTAAGTTCATCAACTCATGATTACCAATACCTATTTTAATATAAGAAGAAATGGAAGGGGTAGATGATTATATAGGTGTACTAAACCAATCATCTTCTTCTATAAAGACAATTTTATTACTTACAAAAACCCATGTAGTATACTTTCTAACAAAGGCACTATTGCTTTTGATTAGTCTTTTCCTAATAACATAGCATAATTATTAGAAATGTATAAATTTTTTTCATTAGTTATATACATCAAATTCTTTCATCTTGAGTAATTTTAATGACTACATCCTAAAACTTACTACAACTTTTAGTTTGTCTTGAATTAAATTTAGTAATCTTTTTATTATCAGTTTCATAAGAAATGCCTAATTAATCTGCAATAAATTTAGGCATTATATTCTTTAAAGATATTATATCTAGGATACAATTATGAATTACCTTATCAATATTGACTGAAACATAAAAAGGAGGTATATGATCCATAGAAGGATCATAATTTTGAGCAAAAATAGATGTTTTTTTCATTACTATCTTCTTATTTTAAGATTACATCATTTTTAAAATTTGGATTCTTAATAGTTTCATTAATTTTATTGAGTTGTCTTAGAAGGCTGGTTGTTTGTAATAATAAAAATCTAACTATAATTGTAGATAAATCATCAATTAAATTAGAATTTTTGGCATTAGATTATCAAATTTGATTATATTTTTATAGATTATAACACTGATATTGAGTATTATTATAATCAGTTGATGAAGGAATGTTTTGAGAGGAATTATTAGATAAATTATTTGAAAAATTATTTTGAGTTCCTTTACCTTTATCTTTAGAAGAATAATTATTATTTGTTGCATTTTTATTTTGAGATGAATGATAATCTTTGTTTCTAATATTAACAACATAAACATCTTCATTTTCTAATAGATCATCAAGAGCACACATGTTTATGTTATCTTCTACATCAATAGATATACTATTTTTCTTTTGAATAAACTTTTTGAACAACAATACATGAATCTAGATAATGATCTAATTCATACACATTATAGTAATGAGCAATTTGTTTATTTTACTTTTATTTAAAATAATGCTTCTATTAGATGAAGAAGGTTTATCATTTAATTATCTTTTAATAGTGACTAGTTCATTTCCTAAACTTTGAATGGATTTTAAAATTTATGTATTGTCTAAATTTAGACCTATAAAAAACATATCTTTAAACTTAATACATTTAAGTTTATTTTCATACTCAATGCAAAATGTTATAGTTTCATCATATTCTATAATTTCTTTATCCTCTAAAGACATTTTATAATTCAAAGGTAAAGCACTATAAAAGTAAAGTCTAGATAATTTATTAGAAGGTCTAAGATCAAGAGGAATCTTTTGATGCAACTTAGTAAATCTAGTAATGAAATTATATATGATTTCACCTAGATTAAGAGAAAAACTTACAAGATCATTGACTAGGTCTAAATCTTCCTTGGCTTTTCCAAAAGACAATTCTAGCTAATCTTCAATATTTTTTTAAGTGTTGATATCTTTCGCAAGTAAACTAACAAAAACTTGATAATATTTCCCTTAAAGTGTTTGAGCAAAAATTCTTAAGAAAATATTTTCACTTGTTATACCAAGATAAGCATAAACTAATTTAATTCCATCTAAATGATGTTCCAAGGTTCTCCAAAAACTCTAGAAAATTTTGGTATATGATTCAAAAAAAATAGGCCAACCCTCCAAAGGTCATAACTTTTGACCCATATCTTTGTTTGAGCTCTTCGATGCGCCAAAATAAATGTATCGAAAAAATTGATTCTAAACTAAAGCACTCGATACATTTATATTTTATTTTGATATTTTTTAGATGCCAAACATGATCATATAAGGGTCCAAAATTAACATTTAATGATTTAAA
The DNA here is from genome assembly GCA_037957365.1 of Torreya grandis. Taxonomy (NCBI): domain Eukaryota; kingdom Viridiplantae; phylum Streptophyta; class Pinopsida; order Cupressales; family Taxaceae; genus Torreya; species Torreya grandis. The sequence continues at coordinate 574,884 of JARHVA010007830.1, forward strand.
AAAAAATTATATATTTTTAAGACCAAATGTCAACTTTAGTTTAATTTAGTCAGATAGGATAATTTTAGCATTTAATATATTTTTAGAAATTTTTAGATTTGTGTGTGTTTACATGCAAAACTTACTATAAAGAGAAGCTACTAAACATAAATGGTTTTTTTAGATTTTTGTTTTTTTTTTAATTTTTGCATGTCAACTCTTAATTTTAAGTTGAGGCTTATTTAATCATAGTGTGGGTTTGTAAATATTTTAAATCATTAATATGAATTAACACAAGTTATTTTTTAGAATCTTGGTCTATTTTTAATTTTATTGTCTTGATAGTTTTTGGTTTTATTGTCTGATATCAGAGTAAGTTCAAATTTTGGAAGACAAATCCATGGTGAGAGGATGAGGATGTATTACATAGATGAATCAAACTATACAAGAGCTAAATATTTGAGTTCAAAAATTAACAATGATTATCACCAATCAAGAAAGAAGAGATGGTGGTGATGAAGCTGAGGGAGACACAGACCATGATGAAGAAATTTAGAAAGAAGAACATCAAGAGCAACCACCATCAATGGAAGAGAGGATGTTTAGAGCTTTAGAAAGAAAAAAATGAAGGAATCAAGTTTGATGTTCTAGATTATGGAAGCAGTTTAAAACTAGAGGAGTTGATAGATTAGATGAATATCATGGAGAAGTTCTTAGAGTGGAAGACTATGAGAGAAGACAAGAAGGTAAAGTTTGCATGCACAAAATCGAAAGATCATGTAATGATTTGGTGGGATCATCTATAGAAAGAGAGACAAAGGAAAGGTAAAGAGAAGATTAATTCATGGAAAAAGATGGAGAAGAAAATGAGGGAGAAATTTCTTCCTATGGATTATGCATAAATCTTATATAGAAGATTTCAAAATTTGAGGTAAAATGATCACAATATATAAGAGTATACAAATAAATTTTATAAGCTTTACATATGAGTGGATTAAGATAAAATATAAAAAAAATGGTTTAAAGCTATGTAAATGGTTTGAAATTTTTTATTTAAGATGAATTAAGCATGCATAGAATTCTTTATATGGAGGAGGCTTATCAATTATCTTTGAAGATAGAAGAAAAATAAAATAAACAAAATTTTAGAAGAATGTATCTTGTTCCAAGAAGAGGTATATTCCCTCTAAATAGGGGATGAGGTGGGTTTAATACCACCAGAGGGGGGTCTAATACTGATAGAGGTGAATCATCACATGGTGTAGGAAGGCAAGATGATAATAGGCAAGGGTTTTAATACCAACAAATAAGATGAGGATTTTAGAGAGAACTATTTTATGATGGTGTTGAAGGATGGTTTCCAAATAAATGTAAGTCATACATTTTTTATAAATGTGGATAAGAAAGGAACATGGTGTTCAAGTGTCCACACTATCAAGATTAAGAAAGGGGGCAAGAAGTTCACCGGAGAGTAAATCTAGTTGAGGTTGAAATAGAAAATCAGAATACTAAAGTTGCACCAGCAGATGTTGGAGAGAATCTCATGATGAGAAGAATCATGATAGCTCCAAAGAAAGATTAAGTACAAAATAAAGAAAGTGTTGATGCATGGCTATGATCAAATATTTTTTGAACAAGATGTACTTTGGGTGAAAAAATATTCAAAGTAATTATAGATGGTGGTAGTTACAAAAATATGGTTTCTAAAGAAATGATAGAAAAATTAAATCTATAATGTGAAAATAATCTTAATCCTTATTGTATTTCATGGTTTAACAAATGGATTGAGGTTACAATAGATAAAAGGCACTTAATCAATTTTTCTAGAGGAAAGACTTATAATGATGAAATATTGTGTGATATTATTCTAATGAATGAATGCCATTTATTATTGGAGAGACCATGGAAATTTGACAAGAAGTTAATTCATGATGGAGAGAAGAACACATACACCTTTTGGAAAGGTGGTACAAATGTAGCTTTATTACCTCTTAAAGAAGAAGAGGAGATAGAAAACATGCTCTCTGCTAAAAACATTATCCAAGATATGAAGGTAGCAGATTATTGTTATGCATTAGTAACAAAGAATGAAGAAACATAAATGATGTTAATACCAGAAAAAGTAGTAAGAGTGTTGTAAGAATATGCATATGTTATGCCTGATAAGTTACCAGATGGTTTATCACCAAAGAGAGATATGCAACATCACATTTATTTTATTCCAAGATCAACTCTACCCAATTGAGCAACTTATAAGATGAGTCCAATAAAAAATAAAAAAATAAATAAATAGACTATTGAATTTCTAAAAAAGAAGGTAATAAGAGAGATTATGAGTATATATGCAACACCAACATTTCTAACTCCAAAGAATTATGGAGGATGGAGAATGTGTGTGGATAGTAGAGTAGTTAATAAAATTAAAATCAATTATAGGTTTTCTATACTTCATTTAGGTGATATCATGGATGTGCTTTTAGGAGCAAAATATTTTAATAAAATTGATCTAAGGAGTGGTTATTATCAGATTGAAATTCATGAAGGATATGAGTGGAAAACTACATTTAAGACTAGGGATGGCTTATATGAGTGGATGGTGATTCCATTTAGATTATCTAATGTACCTAGAAAATTTATGAGGGTGATGAATACAATGCTATGATAATATATTGGTAAGTTTTTGGTTGTTTATTTTGATGATATTTTGATATTTAGTAAGACTAAAGAACACTTAAAACATTTGAGAATGGTAATGTATTTGTTAAGAAAGGAGAAGTTGTATGTATATTTTAATAAGTGTAGATTTATGTAAAATAATTTGGTATTTTTGGGATCTATAGTTTTAGTAGATGGTGTGAAAATGGATGAAGAAAAGATAAAAGTAATTGTTGAGTGGTCTATTCCAAGAATCATTATAGAGATAATAAGTTTCTATGGTTTAGCAACTTTTTATAGAAAATTTATTAAAAAATTATGGTATTATTGTGGCACCAATAATAGATTGCATGAGAGGTAAGTAATTTACATGGACTAGAGAAGCCACATAAAATTTTGAATTTTTGAAGAAGAAAATTATAGAAAGACCAATTTTAGCATTATTAGATTTTAACAAAGTGTTTGAGGTTGATTGTGATACTTCATTTGTGGGAATTGATGATGTGTTGAGTCAAGAAGGAAATCCAATAACATATTTCATTGAGAAGTAAAATGAGGTAAGCATAAAATATTCTACTTGTGATGTTGAAATTTATGCAATTGGATAAGCATTAAGACATCAGAGGCATTACCTGGTGCCTAAAGAGTTTATCTTATTTATAGATCATGAGGCTTTAAAGCATGTGAATACACAAAAGAATTTAAATAGTAGGCATGCAAAGTGGGTTTCCTTCTTATAGGGGTATACTTTTATGTTGAAACATAAATCAAGAAAATAGAATCAGGTAGCTGATGCATTGAGCATGAGAGTAGCATTATTAACTACTATGATGAGTGAAGTAGTTGGATTTGAAGTTATCAAAGAATTATATGACATGAATCCATATTTTGGTAAGATAGTTGAAAAGTGCAGGAATCCATTAATAGGTAGGATAGATACTTTTCATGATGAATCTATTATATAAGAAGGTTATCTCTTCAAAGGGAAAAAATTGTGCATTCTAATTGAGTCTCTATGAGATAATATAGTAAGATAATTACATAGTGGTTGTTTGGATGGAAATTTTGGTAAGATGAAGACAACTTTAGTGGAGGAAAAGTATTTTTGGCTAAATATGAAGAGAGATGTGACAAGGTATGTTTCAAGGTCTAGGATATGTCAAGTGGCTAATGGGCATACATAAAATACTAAACTATACATGCTATTACTAGTTTCCAGAGGGCCATAGAGAAATTGAATATAGATTTTGTGTTGGGATTGCCAAATACACAGAGAGGTAACAATTCAATTTTTTTGTTGTAGATAGATTTTCTAAAATGGTTTATTTCATTACATGTAAGAAAACAAATGATGCCACTATATTTGTAGAATTATTTTTCATGGATATTATGAGATTTCATGGTGTTTCAAAAACTATTACTTCAAACAGGGACTCAAAAAATTTAAGTCATTTTTTGAGAATTTTATAGAAGAAGATGGGTACTAAGCTACAATTCAGTAGTGTATATCACCCACAAATAGATGGATAGATAGAAGTTGTGTATAGGATCTTTGAAAATTTATTGAGATGCATAGTGGGAGAGAAACCCAAGCAATAAGACTTGACTTTATCACAAGCTGAGTTTGCATATAATAGTTCAATGAATAGATCAACAAGAAAATCACTATTTCAGATTGTTTATGGAAGAAATCATATGGATATTTTAGATTTGATATGATTACCTATTATAAATTGAATTAGTGATGATGCAAAAGCATTTGTAGAGCATATGCAGTAGTTGCAAGGAGTAAGAAGAAAATTACAGGAAAGTAATGAGAAAAATTAATTAGTAGTAGATTTCAGAAGAAGATCCAAGGTATTTGAGGAAGGAGATTTGGTAATGGTTTAATTGAAGAAATAAATATTTCTAAAAGACACATACAATAAGTTGAAGTACAAGAAAATTAGACCATGTAAAATTGTGAATAAAATCAATGACAATGCTTATTAAGTGAGTTTACCATAGAATTTTGATATATCTCTAGTATTTAATGTTTTAGATGCAATATGAATTAATACAATTTATTGTTCAAAATCTTGACCTATTTTTAATTTATATGAATTCCATGGAAAATACGGTAAAGGTGATGAAGATGAAGAAGTAAATTAGGAGCATCAAGTTCCCAAAAAAAGAAAGAAAAAATAGTGTAGGTTTTGGATATAAAGACAATGAGTACAGTGAGAAGAACTACAGTAAAGAAAACAACATGGATTATACAATGAGAGATGAAGAAGATTGACAAATAAAAATAGCGGCAATACAATCAGGGCAACTTGCAAGAGTTGAGTTATTTTCAACTAGAGGAGAATGATGCAAAGAAAATTGGCCAACCTTTCGGAGGCCATAACTTTTGACCCATATCTCTATTTGAGATTTTTCATGTGACAAAATGACCATATCAAAATAATTAATTCTAAACTAACGTGATCTATCCCTTTATATTTGATTTTGATAATTTTTGAAGGTTACAGGTGATCATTTGAAGGTCCAAAATTTTAATAATTTTTTAAAGAATTTTCTATTTTTATAAATTATATATTTTTAGGACTAGATATCAAATTAAGTTGAATTTCATCTGATAGGCTAATTTTAGCATTTAGGATATTCTAGAAAAAAAATTAGAGCTATGTGTGCTTGCATGTAGAACTTACTATAAATAGTAGCTACTAAAAATAAGCATTTTTTTTAGATTTTTATTTTTTTTGAAATTTTACATGTCAAATCTAAATTCCCAATTGAGGATTATTTAATCATGGTGTGAATTTATATATATTTCATGTCATTCAATATGAATTAATACAATTTATTGTTTAGAATCTTGGCCTATTTTAATTTTATTGTCTTGATAGTTTTCGATTTCATTAGTATATTTAATCCTTTAGGGGAAGGTAACTTACCTGGACAAGTTATAATGTTAAGTGAATTTGAAAACCATATGGATTTAATATTTTTTTACTTTAGCTTCAGAACTAGCTTCATCTTTAGTGAGATCACCATGATCTCTATTATTTTATAGACCTTGAATCATATCTTGTAGTCTTAAATTTGCTTGATCTTTTATTAAAAATTTTAGTAGTCTCTTCTACTTGAATTGGTTGATTTTCTTGAACGCAATTAGATTGATTCAATTCCAGTTTGTGTTAATAGGTTTAGAGGAAATAACCAAATCATCAAATAGATAAGAATAAAAAAGAAAATGAGTTCTAAATCTAGGATTAATAGCTAAAACTCTAGCTCTATCTTCTCAAATTTATCTATTTGTATCTTAAATATGTTTTTGAGTTTCATGAATAATATTAACATACTAATATACCTTAACTTATATAAGTTATTCTTCATTTATCATTTATATGATATACTAAATATTATGACACTGATTATACCATGCATAACAAGTTAAATTAAAAGCAACATCAACTTGATCATCAACAATATCAATTCTAGGTTGGATAACAGGAGGTTGTCCTCCAAGTACCATGGACCAAAAGAAAATAAAGCTTTAAATGAATAATATTTATAAAATCTATTCATAATGAAGTCACCAAATTTATTGATGATAAATTTTTTTTGTTTAACTAATCAACCATTTTACCTATTATGAAGGTTAATTTAGAATCGTACCAGTCTAATGGTAAGGTTACAAAAGTTTGAATATGATCCTAAAGATGTGAGGGTTTTTTTAAATGTTCTAGAAAATAATAAATATGCTAGTAGATATAACATATTCCATTACAATTTTAAAATATACTATCAAACAATGAATCAATTCAGATATGAATGTGTAATAAAGATTATTTGATAGAGAATAGTTTATGAACAAGACAATCTCTTGAAGGAAAGAACTTTGATTTAGTAATATAAATTTTTCTAAGAATAATATCTTGCTATGTTTTTATAACTTCTGATTAAATACCAAGATGATAAATAAAGAGGCATAAAGATAGAATGAAGATAAGAAAATAACTTAGTTTATAAGCATATCTTTCATAATCAAATAACATAAACATAACTCAACAATCAAAAGAAAAGATGTAAATAGTAAAATCTATCAATTAAATAATAAACTAATTAAGAAAACTAAAAACATCTAATATTAACTAAAATTAGTATTAAACTAACATAAAAAACTTAATCTAATAAAAGAAATCAGAAACAAACAACAAAAATTAATATAACTAATTATATTAAAACTACACTAAACAAAAAATAAATTAGATTAATTAGAGACTAAATTAAAATTAGATTTAAATTAATTTAGAAGTCAAAGTCAAATATAATATAATATAAACAAAATATGTGAGTCTCAACAAAAGAGAGTCATCTTAGCAAAACATATCATTGTATTTGAGAAGAAAACGTTCTTATTACAAAATATCTTTAAAAGATAACTTTTACAATCAATCAGATCAACAATATGTTGCAAACAATAAAATTTTCATCATTATTCAGGTTGAATACTCAAATTTTGTACATATGACTACAAGAAACAATCATCAAAAGATGTTAAACTTGACAACTTTAGATAATCTATTATAAATCATAATATAAAACTAGATATACCTGCATTACCTAAGCAATATACTCAACCATCAGAGAAAGTACCATTAGTCTATCTACAAAAGCTATTCTATCTCAAAAAAATTACGTAGAAGAGAGAGATAAGTGATTGGCATTAAATGTAATAGTCTTCAATACCTTTGTTGTTATTTCCCTTTGAATGAATCCTTGATCTCCTTTTATACTTCCAAGTTAGTTGAAAAAGGAAGTTGTAACTAACTTTAGTTAGTTACTTGTTAATTTTAAATAATCAACTTTTTTTTAAAATCAATTAATATTAGAAATTATAAGTTGAGATTTATTTAAGACTTTAAATTCTTAAGAGATCAATTATTTGAAATTAGATTGAATATTTCTTAATAGGTGGGGATCCTCTAACCAATTAATAATAATAAAAATAACAATATTTCAATCAATAATAAGACAATTCATAGTTAAATAAATTTTTTATCTATATTAATTCTATTTCACATATAATCCAAATTATATATATATATATATATATATATATATATATATATATATATATAATTTGGATTATATGTGAAATAGAATTAATATAGATAAAAAATTTATTTAACTATGAATTGTCTTATTATTGATTGAAATATTGTTATTTTTATTATTATTAATTGGTTAGAGGATCCCCACCTATTAATAAATACTCCAAAAATATCATCACTACAGTATTAATATTTTGAAATGCGCTAAGTCTTTATCAAACTAAAATTCAACATAGAGATGAAATTTATTTTTTTGGTCATCAAAAGTCATCAGAATCAGATAAAAGTTCTATCACTGGTTCATCCTTTTCATTCAAGCATTCATTATATTCTATCTAAACTATAGGAAATTAAACCAACTTTTTACCTAAATCACTCTCATAATCATCTATCTCTAATTTGATTCACTTCACTATTTTGGTTTCTATTGAATTTTTAGATTCAACTTGACTATTTGCATGTTTCTTTGAAGTGGATGGATGTATGACAATAAGAGGTTTTTCTAAATTGAGTTTCCTGCACTCTGAAATAGATATCCTTTGAGGTGGTGTAGTCTCACTAAAACATGTTGGAAGTGAAAGATTTATAAAATTATTTGTATGAATTATCTCCTTGACCTATTGTGATGGTTCATTAATAACATTAACTTCTTCCAAACTAGGTGACTAAATGGAAAAATGATTACAATTAGTTTGTAACTTATGGAAAGAACTATTATGAGAATGGGATCTAGCTCCAAATATATGACCATGAAAACCCTCACGAAAACATCTATTTCTCCTATGATTAGTAGGATTAAATGGTAAACTACTCAATACATTCCAAAATGTTGGGCTATTGGCATCGAAATGAATGGACATTTGGGCTCTTATACTTGCATATCTAGGACTAAACCTCTATCCCTAAAACCTCCTCTAGTAATTTGCCTATTAGGTGCATTTTGATTAACATTGCCAGAATTATGGTTCCTTTCCCAACTATTATTGTTATTATTCTTCTTTTAATCTGGTTGATCCTAACCTAATATTCTAAATACAATTCAAAATATATTCAAAATCTTGTTATTATCATTTGACTATACTTAAAAATGACTATATCAACTATATAAATAATAATAACAATTGTACTATTATGTTTCTAACTTTCAATCACTTATGAAAATTTCCAATTATATCAATAAAATGAACAAACTGAGGATTCAACTATCTAAAATTGAACTTCATGTAAATTATTTTCAATTCTGACTATGTCATATATTAGTAAAACTTAAAATCATAATAATTACATAAAATGATATTCTTCATAATTTTATTTCAAATATTCTACCATACTTTATTGCAATCTACTCTCACTGTATAAATGTAGTCTCAATATATATAGTATATATATTATTTACAAATTATAAACTGCATGTATTTTTATCAAACTGACAATAAATCCATAACCATTAAAATAATAATTTCAACAAAAAATTCATTCACAATGTTGTAAGCTTTTGGCATGGTCATATCTTTTCAAATCTCAAAATAACATAACTCATCACAACTTTCTAAAACTGCTAACCATTTTCTCACTATTTTTAAATTTATGAATTTGAAAATAAAACCCACAAAATGTGTTTTGATACCTTTTAAATAAACCTCTGAATTTCATAAAATCATATATTGCATGCCATCAAATTATGTATATCTAACATCTTTAACAAAAGTATTTCTTAACAATATACCTATAAAAATCTCTTTCAAATTGAAAGTATAACTTCAAAATCTAAAATTATATAACCAGAATCACCATTGTAATAACTATCAACAAACTAAAAAACCAAAAACTAGAATATCATATATTTCCAAGGTAATCTCCATAATCATCTCTGATATTATAGTTCAAATATGCCTATGATTTCATAAATGATAATCCTCGTTATTCACCAATTTTAACATTCAAACTAGGAATGAATAGGTTTATAAATGGAAATGAAAATAATTTTACTCATCTAAATCTCATGTTTCAAAATATAATATGATAAAACCTAGAATGATAACCAAAAATTGATACTGTGAAACCTTTCCAGCTAGATTTATCATTGACAATTCTAAAATTCATGCATACAAATATTTAAAATAAGCAATTTATCTTGCAAGAATTTATCAAAAATATCATGAAAAATTGAAACCAAAATTTTCTTTCCATGCAAACCATTTTTAGTGATAAACTATAATTATCTCTTTGACAATTATTCACTTTTCAACAATGGCTTACCTATTAATGTCATGTCTGTAACTTTCCAAAATTATATAGGCAAAGTATGGCTTTTGTTGCATACTTTGCTAAAAAAATACTATCAAAAATGAAAACAAACCTATTTGTATACCATAACCCACACCTTAACTACTTCTATTAACATGATTTCATCTAATTATTTGTATTAATTTGAGTCATGTCATTAGCTAATTGCTAACTTATTTATCAAGAATTTTAATTTAGTAATGACTAAAATCCTTACTAAAATGCCAACTAACCTACATATTTCAAGTCATGTATAATCTGCATTTAATTATTTAAACCCACCTTTTGATTTTTTTTGGATCTTGAAACATCCATCACACTTCGCATTAAAATAATTTACTCATTGTGCTACCAACTTTCCAACTTATGCCATCAAACATTAATGAACTGAACTTTGTAATTTATCAATACAAACATAGTTTAATTTCTAACTATTCTTAAAAATAAAATAATCACCCCATGTTCATTTCAAATCCTTCATATTAGGTCCACAATATTACATTGAACACTTAGGATAAGATAACATTTTAGAGTAGAACCTAAAACCACTTAAGATTAATTGATGATCATTATGATTATAATAGCTTACGTTTAAATATTAAACCAAATTTCAGTTATAGCATAAAATCATTTTGCATCAATATTCATACTTGCAGTTGAATTTTGAATGAAACTAATTAAAAACCCATTCATATAATGCCTTTAATTATAGATTTTATCAAATTAGGGTCAAAGAAGATGACAAAGAGAAAATAGATAAAAGCTATCTATTGGAAAAAGTTGTGAAATGAGAAATATTTACATTTCACGACTTTTTCCAATAGATAGCTTTTATAAATTTTAAGTTACCTTGCTTGAAAATTAATTTGAGAGATTAATGCATCAAGTCATTGGCCGTTATTCTATTGTCATAGGCCCCTTTTATCTCTACAAGTAATTATCCCTATTCAGCAATTTCTCACTTTCTAGTACTTAATTTCTTATAATGGAATTTGGCAAATCCCAAGAATCCTCCACAATCAAGATTCTCAATAAATCTGCAATGGAAGGAATGCATGAACTACCTCCTTTTATCCTAGAATAACTCTCTGAGTGTCTTGACATTTAAGTCATAGAAGAAACCCTAGAAAAAGAAAATAGTCTTTATAAACCTCTGACTTTAAAGTTCTCACAAGTATATAAAAGGTCTAAACTACTGAAGTCTAAGTTTGTTTATAATAGTAATTATATGTCTTTTGTGAAACCCCGTATTAAGTCTGTAGAATTTACTCTTATTTATAAGCCCAAAAAGTCTTTTCAAATAAATTTGTTATGTTTATTACGTGAAGCTGAAATAAAAGGGCTGAACTACTGAAGTCTAAGTTTGTTTATAATAGTACTTATATGTCTTTTGTGAAACCCCTTATTAAGTATATAGAATTTACTCTTAGTTATAAGCCCAAAAAGTCTTTTCAAACAAATTTGTTATCTTTATTATGTGAAGCTGAAATCAATTACATTAGATCCCATGAAGATGTCAAATTTGTCCATTTTGGTCTTATCTGAGTTCATATTACCCCACTAATTCTAGTAATATAAAACCAATCATGTACTAGCTTTGTGTGATAAACATTAGATTAGCTTTAAACATGCTTTTCAGTTATCTAGTTTAGGATAGATAAATGATCAAGTTATTTGTTTTGAATTATGTCCTAACCTTTTAGTTGTATTTTGAGATAAGGGATGTAAAGAACTCAAGCATGGCTCTTTAGATTGTTGGGGACTGTTTACCTCATTGTTTGGTCTAGATATGTTTGGAGAGTTTAAGTATAACCCCATTAATATAACTATTATGTATAATATGACCAATACAAATCACCCAAAAATCTTAGAAAATCTACCTTAAGCTCGTAGATTAAGTGGAACTATCCAGTTATAGAAGGGACATATAGAATCTATAGAAATTCCTTCTGATTAGAAGCTTGATTGGTTGACAAATGTGTCACCAAAAATGAAAGGTAAAGCTATTATCCACAAAACTGATGGAAGAATGGTAAATGTTGTACCTAAGTCACTTTCTTTGAATCATTCTTCTAACAAGTTGTCTCCCCACAGACCTTCATCTTCCTCATCAACCTGGAATATTAGATCTAGTCATATTACTATAGAAGATGAAGATATAAATCAAGGGCTTGATCCCAAAGATCAATTACCATCTCCAATGATGAGTCTTCCTAGGGAAAAGACTCTTGAATTTTATACAAATAATCAGGTCAGTCTATACAAAGGTGGAAGATGACCACCCTACAAAGGTGTATATAAACAGCAAGAAGGTGCTATTATTTACTTATCTACATCTTACTACAATTTTTGCTTCAAAGTTATTTTGGGGAATTATTAACTAATGGTTGGATTCTATGGCTGAGAATGAATAGCATGAAAAGGTTCATCACCAACTAGATCCTTTAGCTGCACAATATCATTTATTGATTAATGAGTTTGCACCTCCAATTGGCAATCATGAACTAGAATCTAAAAAATGGTTTCTAAAAATGGAGCTCTATGATTTAAAATAGTTTGATGCCTTTGCTAAGCAATTCCATGAATTGGCTTATGAAATTAGAAGTTTTGGTTTGATAGAAACAAAATTAAAGTTTTTGCATGCACTTCCTTATAATCTCATTGATAAGGTAATTGCATATATTGATCTCAAAGGACTAACGTTGAATGACATGTCTCTTACTGATGTCATTGACTTTGCCAAGCAACAAGTCATGCAATTAGTCTTAGAAACCAAAACTATCCAAAAGCTCACTAAGCATCAAGCCTCTCAAATCACTCTTGTCTTTCCCAAAACTACACCATTTGGCTACCGACAGTTCATCCAGCCTCACAAGCACCAAAAGAAGTAGTGCTACACCTATCTCTCTTTTAAGTGCCACTCATTCCCTCACAAGCATTCTTATGCTCCTCCTCGCTACTTTCTAAAAAATCATCAAACTCTTCATCCTCCATATAAAACTCCTATCTATTATATCGATCACAAACCCAGTCATATTGCTCCATAATGTCATTGCAAAAATCCTACTATCAAAGTTGGTTTTTCCTCCAATGCAACAGCATGGTGGGATGTTATTGACATAGAAGAAGATCTCTTACAACAAGATGGCATTTATGAACCAATTCTAGATGAATTCTCTGATGAAGAATTCTCTAATGAAGTTGATGCCCTTGAATCATTACTAGGTTTTGAGGAATGTCTTAGATCATTCATGTGGGATATAGATACTGGATGGGATTTATATCTCGCCCATTTTCAATGTTGTGGTTTTATATCTATTTTAAGAAGGAAAATCATTTTCAGATGATTTTGGTTTAATTTATTCAATAATATATTGGAGATAATAATTTACTTAGATATAAAAATAGGAGATATAGGTCATTATGGATTCAAGGGTTGTCAAAGAGACTAGAGGTAGAGATTAGATAGAAACATGAATATTGCTTCTAAATTGTACCTCAGTCAATAAGGGACTTGACAACAACACTCTTGGCTAAATATTATTTCATTATAATACTCCATCTATTTGAGGACCTCCATCCATTCCATATTAACAAGGACTAATGCTATGACTAATTTCCACTCACCAATTTGATAAAGAACATAAATTATCCTACTAAGGATTGTGATTCATCTTCTTTGGTCTATACCTACAATTATACATAACCTATGTATAGATTTCCTTCTAAGTCCAACTAAACATTGTAAATACATGTAAGGATTCAATCTACAAAATCTTGCAATTGACACAACCAAAATGTTCTACCTAGCTTTATTCATTATTTTAACATCCATTACATACAGTTCACACATGGACCTATTCAAGTTCTTGAGGATTTCATATATCAATCTTCCATTATTAAATCCCCCTTGCCTCTCTTGGAGGACTATCTTACTCCTTTATACTCCCTCTAACTCTTAAAATGACTCTTTTTTTTAACGTAGATTCTTTCTTGGAAGTTATGATAACTTCTTGGTCATAACTACCTCAACGTACCAAGGTTCATTTTTCACTTATGCATAAGACTTGTCTCAAAATAAAATCATGAAAGTGTATTTAAAATCTTACTCATTACTTAAATGAACCTTATAAACCAAATTTTCCTACCTAAATACTTTAAAATACTAAAATGACCCTATTGTTCTCTTTTACAATATTTGAATTTTTGAATTATGGGTTTTGGAGGGAAAACTCCAAACACACTCTAGACTTGATATTATTACCCATAGAGACTTATAATGACATAAAACACATAACATGTACCTATAAAGGTCTCTTGACACACACACTTACACTCCATCTTGACCAACTTGACTTCCCATTGACAAAAAACATAGAAAGATCAACTTTTTCTTGATGCTCCTGTATCATACTCCCCAGGAGGGAGAAAACATGAACCTAAATATTTACTCCTTGATTTCCAATTTATATTTTTATGGTCCTTCACATGTTATTTACTGCTGGTTAACCTTTCTTGTTCCCTTATCTTTGCCAAATGCTTGCATTTTTTCTTTGTAGCTTTGTCCAATCTTTGTGTCCATGGATGCTCCAACTCCATGAGGTATTACCAATAATGTATTTTTGTATTAGATACATATTTCACCTTTTACCAATCAGTTTTAACCTCCTCATGTTTATATGCAATCAACTTGTGTGAATTTGTCTTTCTCTTACTTGCTTCATGTCTCCTTTTCTCCTCAATCTCACTTGTGGCTTGCTTGTCTATATTATCCTTCTTCTTGTTCATGATTTCATATTTTTAATGAGGATATATTAGCCTATAATTTATGTCAATATATTTATTTTGTTCACCTATACTTCCTTTTTCCACCTCTTCTTCCAACTTCTCTTCATTTTGAGACCTTTTCCCATTATATTGCTCACTTTACAAGTGCAATTTCTTCTTCCACTCATCCTCATCATAGTAAATTATTATTTTACTTATATTTGATCTCCCATATGCATATTTATAAAATTATAACTTAGTTTAACCTTGATCTAATGAGTACCTCACCTTGTGTACTTGTGCATACTTCATTTCCTTGATTGCTTGCTTGCATGTTTGCTCAACTTCTTATGCTTTCCCTTGTTACTCATCTCTTAAGTTTTCTTGGAGTTAATATTTGAATATTACCTATTGTACCTCACCTATTTTCATCTTATTTTATGGACTTAACATGTCCTATAAAACTATTATTTCTTCTAGAAACTTGCATGCATCCAACTCTTCAAAATCTTCATCAAACCTTGCTCTATATTGTTCATCATTGTCTTGGGAAGATTCTTGTTTGACTTATCCTTGGACTCCCTCATTTTTTAGAGTCATATCAGCATCCTATTTCTTTACATCATGATTCTAAATCACTCTTTGAGGTGCTTCTTCCTCATATTGTTAAACTATACATTTATCCATCAATGCCATGGTTTTTAGGTACAAAAGATCTTTCTTATTAGAGTCAAATTCAAGAATTTAATCATGAAAAACATTGGAAAACATATCTAACAAACACGTATCTTATATTATGCATTATTTTTCTTGTTCACATGGTTTTAACTTAGCTTCACTTGCTTGGTTTTCTTGCACCATCTCTCTCATTTGCTTTGTGAGCTTGTCATGTTCTTTAAACTTCATACTTTCTTAGAGCACAATTGAAATGTGTTCTTCTTGTGTTCTTTTCAAACTCTTTTCAACCCATTTACTGACTTCCACATTTTTGGGATTCCACTTGCCTCTCTTTTCATCACTCTCATGACTCATGCCTTGATCATATATCATGCCAACTTTATGTTCCTTGTCATTTGCCTTTTGTTTCCACCTTTATGCTTATTTTCCACCTATTCCTTTACTTTGTTTGACCTCTTGTTTGAGATTCATATCCTTCTTCTCTTCACCTAATTATTTTATCCATTTAGGTCATACATATCCATGCCCATGTTCACATTTTGAGGGCTATAATCTATCATTATTTTCTTTAGTCTGCATATTAGTTTTGCCTTATTCATCTATACAATCAAATTAAACATCAAACAATCATTTACCTCCATAGGCAACTGCTAAAAGCTTGTTTCTTTTTACATGTCATCTTGGGTGACCTCCTTGTCCTCTTTACATACTTCTTCTCTTGTTTCATCTACTATGCATGGAAATGCATCATATAACTCCTCTTTCTCATCATCTTCTACATGTGTAATGCTTTCAATCTTCATCATCTTGTATTCTTTATTAATTTCTTTTTCTTTATCATTCTCTTTCCACTTGATGGGTACTATTCTTGACCAATTATTCATCCACTTTGAGGCCTCATGCTTGGAATTATTCACACTTGTTTATACCTACAAACACAAAATCAAAGGTAATGTTTGCATACAAAACTAGAGACCAT
Organism: Torreya grandis; assembly: GCA_037957365.1. NCBI lineage: Eukaryota > Viridiplantae > Streptophyta > Pinopsida > Cupressales > Taxaceae > Torreya > Torreya grandis. Next base: position 591,330 of record JARHVA010007830.1, read on the forward strand.
ATAGTCTCTTTGAGTGTTCTTGGCATTAACATCCTCAATCTCCTCTTCTTATCTTCATTATTTTGTTCTCTCCTTGACACATCTTTCTCCTTGTTCTCTTTAATGAGAAATCTCTTCATAAATTCTCTTTTGTTTCACTCATTTGGCAACATCTCTCTTCTCTTACCTCTTTGGGCTGCCTTCTCTCTCTTTTTATCATCTTTCAAGACACCTTTCTTGTGCCTTCTTCTCACAAGTGACTCTATGGGACACTTTACCTTTCTTATCACATTAAATCCTATCCATTAGATTTATTATTATTTCATGAGCTTCACCATGAGCTCTATCTTCTCAAATATCTACCCTAACTCTTTTCTTATCTCTTTTTCTTCGTTGTCTATATCCATCTTCCCCATTTCTCTTCACTTTCTTGGCCTATTTATACCTTTATCTTATCAAGTCTAGCAAGCTTGCCTCTTAGACCTATTTTGGACATTTATTATTCTTTATTACTCTCTCTAGGATCTCCTATTAACCTTCTTTAATATCTTTTGGAGTCTTCCTTCTTCCCTCTTCTCTCTTGGAGCTTCAATGATCTATTTTTCTTCTATCTCTTCTAGTCTTTCCTTGACTAGTCTCTTGTCCTTCTCAAAGGAATTTTGGGGCTATCTCTCTTGAATCTATAAATCTTATTCTCCTCTTTTCTAACCTCAATGGATTAGACCTACACTTTATCTTCTCCCTCAACACCTTCTAAGTTACTTCTCATGCACAACTCATAGCATGTTATCTTTATCTCAAATCAACAAAATTGAAAATTAAAAACACAAATTTAACCCAAACATACCCAACCTAGATCTGATACCAAATGATTTATATGTATTAGGAATATTTCATTAATAACCTTATCATTTGGTCCTCCATCAAACTAATCACTTGCATTCTATGGTTTTCCCATCATCATTCCATGTCTAGTTCTCTCTTTCTATTTGCTTTTTGGGCTCAGGGGTCTCTTTAGTATAATTACATATTATTTAAGATATTCAAACACTTCTTGATGGAAACAGTCTCTACACAATGCCTTTTAAATCATATACCATTCTTTATAATGTTTTCCTTTCATAACTTCCCCTTAGGTGTTCACTAGTTTTACAGTATATATCCCATTAGGCCTCCAAGTGAAAAATCTTGTGATATGTTTCAATAATAATTTATTTTGGTATTATATGGGAATACTCAATCATATTCCATCTTATCTAACCCCTGGAATTTACCTTACCTCTTAACTCTTCATACCACCCTTACTTCCTTCTCACAAGGCTTGTAGTCTTCCTTTAATCAATTCCATTTATTTCATAAATTTAGGATCTATTACCAATGTTTAATTTAATTTATGTACCTAATTTATACCTCCTAATGTATATTCAAAATTTCACCCTCTAACTCTTTTTTTGTCTAGGACCTCCTTTGCAAATTACTCCTCTTTTATGTCTTATTAGGCCTTATTTGCCACTTTATTTCCCAAAACCATAATTTTATAGGCCAAACCAAATTAAAAACACTTTAATTAGTTAATTCATTTTATATAGGGAAATATTAAAACAAAATATACTTTTTGGATGATTGTATTTCTTTTTATGGGAAAAACCCTAAATCTAGGGTTTATTAGGCCTACACAGGGTCGAGACCACATCAAGTTACATATATTTCATTACATAGTGTTACAAGAGACCAAATAAATTTATGTTGATATGTTTTCATCCTAAAAACATTTTAAAATAGGAAAAAAAATCTCAATTCAACAAATCGATGCTCATAACATAAAAACCTCAATTGACTTTATGTATGTTTCCACTGACTAGGTAGAGTATATTTGACTATATGGGTTTAAGGGAATTACATACATCAAAAAGGAACCCATTACTAATTTATATGTATCTTAATAATTATAATAATATATATTCTCCATATTCCTTTACCCCTTTTATCCTTCCTTTCATTCCCACTTACTAATCCACTATAGACATGGGTTACACTCTAGACAAGAGTTATCGTTACATTTTGACTATGTTCACTTAGTGTTTACAAGATTGGAACCTATTATCCTTTCAACCCACCTTAAATTACACACACCAAGACTCTATTAAGTTTAATTCAACCAAACTCATTTTACATGTAAGTCCCTTCTCAAAAAAACACTCTCACAAAGAACTAACTATGTCAAAGAGGTAGGGGGTTGTGTCTGAAGGTAGACTCAAAAGGCTTGTATTGTAATCTATCACATTATATTATCAATACCTCACCTATTAAATTTTTATAAATCCACAATATTTTTCTTTATAACCCTTGACCTTAACACATAAAATAGAGATCAAGACTATCTCTTCTATATGGAATACATAAATTGTGTATTTAATTGAGAATTTGACCCTTATTTATATTGGAGCCTTCTTAATAGTTTTTATTCACATTTAATTTACACCAATAACTCATTGTTCTCGTGATATTTTATTTTTCCACATGTGTATTCTTTCACAGTCTCCTAAAATAGGGTTTCATGACTATGTATATAGGGTAAAGATATGCAAACAGGGCAAGGTAATCTGTTTATACTTGGTCCCTCTCAAAAACTCTATGTTGAAGTTACTCCCTTAAAAAAATTTAAAATATCACTTCCACAAAATTTACACTCACCAATATAAAATATATTATAATTATTATATGTAAATATAATCACTATATTAGAGTTTAGATTGGTGAGTGTTTAGATAGAAACATGAATATTGTTTCTAGACTGTACCTTAGTCAATAAGGAAATTTAAAACACTCTTAGCTAAAGATTCTTCCATTAGAATACTCCATCCATTTGAGGACCTACACCTATTCAATATTAATATGGACTAATGCTATGACTAATTTCCTCTCACTAATTTGATAAAGAACACAAATACTATTACTAAGGATTGTGATTCATCTTCTTTGGTATGTACCTAAAATCATACATACCTTGTGTATAGATGGCCTTCTTTCTAGCTAAATATTTTAAATACATGCAAAGATTCAATACACAAGATCTTGAAATTAACACAACCAAAATGTTCTACTTATATTTATTCATTATTTTAACATCCATTACATAGAGTTCACACATAGACCTATTCAAGTTATTGAATATTTCATATATCAATCTTCCAATATTAAATCCTCCTTGCCTCTCTTGGAGGACTCTCTTACTCCTCTATACTCCCTCTAACTCTCAAATTGTCTCTTTTTTTTAATGTAGATTCTTTCTTGGAAATTACAATAACTTCTTGGTCATAACTACCTCAACGTACCAAGGGTGATTTTTCACTTATGCATATGACTTGTCTCAAAATACAAACATGAAAGTGTATTCAAAATCCTACTCATTACTTAAATGAGCCTTATAAACCAAATTTTCCTACACAAATACTTCAACATACTAAAATGACCCTCTTATTCTCTTTTACAATATTTGAATGTTTAAATTATGGGTTTCAGAGGGAAAACTCCAAACACCCTCAAGACTCGATCTTATAACTCCTAGAGACTTATAATGACCTCAAATACATAACATGGACCTAGAAATGTCTCTTGGCACACACACTTACACTCCAACTTGACCAACTTGACTTCCCATTGACAAAAAACATAGAAAGATCAACTTTTTC